>VWZL01005013.1:116932-321819 GCA_013396915.1 Stercorarius parasiticus | reverse complement strand
CCTCATTGAAAAAAAAAAAAAAAAAATTTCCTTACATCTAGTCTCAATCTGCCCTCTTTTAGTTTAAAGGTATTACCCCTTCTCCTGTCAGAACAGACCCTGCTAAAAAGTCTGTCCCCATCTTTCTTATCAACCCCCTTTAATTACTGAAAGTCACAATGGTCATCATGGAGAGGGGGCAAAAAACGTTCCAAACATCTTAAATCGCTAGTAGGTGCCATTTGTCAGCTTGCTCATTAATGTGCTAGAGAAGAACTGAACTTTTAGGTGGGGGCAGAGGAAAGGTCTTGACAGTGAAATTGGAAAAGCCATTAATATTGTGACATGTGACCTGCAGTGCGCTACTTTCATAATAGCTTCTGTACCTAAGAGACGTAGTCAATGGAAGAAGCAATAGATTTTTAATGTGAACAGATGCAGCCATCCACTATAGACCTAAAAACCTATATGGGATTTTTATGGGTGGCCCCAAAAGTAAGTCCTGGAGCACTGTTGTAGTGATGCCTAATCAAAGAAATATTTCTGAGCCACAAAGCGCTCGGAGGCATTGGGATTTTGTTGTTGTTGTCGCTTTCTTTCCAAGGGCTTTAAATGTGGCTGTACCTTTTCAAAACAGCCACAAGCACCTTCCAGACCTGAAAGAGTTGTGCTCTTTAGGAGGAGCCAATCTCAGAAACAGAAAAAGCAAGTAGGCTCCTCAGGAGAGGAAGGATGTGAGCGTCCGAGCCAGAGCTGGTATGCAGCCCCAGTGAGCTCCGTGCCCTGTGCTGGGGCGTTCGTCATGTGGCGAAGGATAAGGAGCTGGAGTGCTGCCAGCCAAGGCTCTTTGGAGAGAACAACAGCCTTGTGAACAAGCAGGTGCGCCACAGAGGAGGTTTTTTTTCCTTCCTTTACCGTGTTGAACCTTTACCTCTGTTGAACTCTCTCTGTAGTGCTCTCTGGCCCAGCTGTGGAAATGCAAGCTCTTGGCAATGTGCTGGTCTTGAAAGGAGAACGCAAGGGAGGCAGCGGGTCTAGTTATGATTTGCACGTTACGTTAATTTTTTTTATAAAATTCCCTCCTGAAGCTCTGGACGTGTGTACAGGCTACATTAACAATGTGTGAACAAAACGTACCTGGGAATACGCAGCTTTCCCTGACCCACTTGTAGTAGAAGCAGTCTAGAGAGAATAAGACAGTGATAAAATGAAGGTAAGGGAGCTCAGGGTCAGAGCAGTGAAGCTGTCGGTGAGGTTGGCTGGTGCTCATGGTTTGTGTTCAAAATGGTCATGTCCTTTGTGATGATTTTGCTTTGCTCTGCTGGGTATATATTTATGCACACAGTAGCATGCATTGTAACTTTTGGGTCGTTCTCATGATGGTTAGTGACAGTACATAAGATAGGATGAACTGTAGAGTTCCTCCTGAGGTTTGTAAATGCTCCCTTAGGAATTTGTATCTAAGATTTCTGTTCAAGCTATTGTACTTTCTCATGATGTGAGGATCAGTGTCTTAAGTTTGTTTCTAGTGAATGTAGAGCTGTATCTTCTACCTGAAACTTACGTGGGCGTTCCTTCTAAGGACACAGTGATTTTTTTCTAGGTTGGTAACTCTTGAAGTGCAAGTTGTGTTGAGAATATTTAGAATTTCTTCAAGAAAAAAAAAAAAGGAGTAAGCCTGGGCTTACTTGTCATTCTTGTTGTCAAAGCCATCTTATTGTCTCCCTTGTCCCACCTTCACTTGTATAGCCAGCCTTGTTATTTCTTCTTTCTTGCCTTGGTGAGTTCCACTTTCATTATTTGTGCAGCTCAGGGCTGGCACTCTTCCACTGCCATTAAGAAGGTTATTTGNGAATGTTTCCAGGGATGGGACATCGACCACCTCTCTGGACAACCTGGGCCGGTGTTTCACCACCCTCGGAGTAAAAAATTTCTTCCTTATATCTAGTCTCAATCTGCCCTCTTTTAGTTTAAAGGTATTACCCCTTCTCCTGTCAGAACAGACCCTGCTAAAAAGTCTGTCCCCATCTTTCTTATCAACCCCCTTTAATTACTGAAAGTCACAATGGTCATCATGGAGAGGGGGCAAAAAACGTTCCAAACATCTTAAATCGCTAGTAGGTGCCATTTGTCAGCTTGCTCATTAATGTGCTAGAGAAGAACTGAACTTTTAGGTGGGGGCAGAGGAAAGGTCTTGACATTGAAATTGGAAAAGCCATTAATATTGTGACATGTGACCTGCAGTGCGCTACTTTCATAATAGCTTCTGTACCTAAGAGACGTAGTCAATGGAAGAAGCAATAGATTTTTAATGTGAACAGATGCAGCCATCCACTATAGACCTAAAAACCTATATGGGATTTTTATGGGTGGCCCCAAAAGTAAGTCCTGGAGCACTGTTGTAGTGATGCCTAATCAAAGAAATATTTCTGAGCCACAAAGCGCTCGGAGGCATTGGGATTTTGTTGTTGTTGTCGCTTTCTTTCCAAGGGCTTTAAATGTGGCTGTACCTTTTCAAAACAGCCACAAGCACCTTCCAGACCTGAAAGAGTTGTGCTCTTTAGGAGGAGCCAATCTCAGAAACAGAAAAAGCAAGTAGGCTCCTCAGGAGAGGAAGGATGTGAGCGTCCGAGCCAGAGCTGGTATGCAGCCCCAGTGAGCTCCGTGCCCTGTGCTGGGGCGTTCGTCATGTGGCGAAGGATAAGGAGCTGGAGTGCTGCCAGCCAAGGCTCTTTGGAGAGAACAACAGCCTTGTGAACAAGCAGGTGCGCCACAGAGGAGGTTTTTTTTCCTTCCTTTACCGTGTTGAACCTTTACCTCTGTTGAACTCTCTCTGTAGTGCTCTCTGGCCCAACTGTGGAAATGCAAGCTCTTGGCAATGTGCTGGTCTTGAAAGGAGAACGCAAGGGAGGCAGCGGGTCTAGTTATGATTTGCACGTTACGTTAATTTTTTTTATAAAATTCCCTCCTGAAGCTCTGGACGTGTGTACAGGCTACATTAACAATGTGTGAACAAAACGTACCTGGGAATACGCAGCTTTCCCTGACCCACTTGTAGTAGAAGCAGTCTAGAGAGAATAAGACAGTGATAAAATGAAGGTAAGGGAGCTCAGGGTCAGAGCAGTGAAGCTGTCGGTGAGGTTGGCTGGTGCTCATGGTTTGTGTTCAAAATGGTCATGTCCTTTGTGATGATTTTGCTTTGCTCTGCTGGGTATATATTTATGCACACAGTAGCATGCATTGTAACTTTTGGGTCGTTCTCATGATGGTTAGTGACAGTACATAAGATAGGATGAACTGTAGAGTTCCTCCTGAGGTTTGTAAATGCTCCCTTAGGAATTTGTATCTAAGATTTCTGTTCAAGCTATTGTACTTTCTCATGATGTGAGGATCAGTGTCTTAAGTTTGTTTCTAGTGAATGTAGAGCTGTATCTTCTACCTGAAACTTATGTGGGCGTTCCTTCTAAGGACACAGTGATTTTTTTCTAGGTTGGTAACTCTTGAAGTGCAAGTTGTGTTGAGAATATTTAGAATTTCTTCAAGAAAAAAAAAAAAGGAGTAAGCCTGGGCTTACTTGTCATTCTTGTTGTCAAAGCCATCTTATTGTCTCCCTTGTCCCACCTTCACTTGTATAGCCAGCCTTGTTATTTCTTCTTTCTTGCCTTGGTGAGTTCCACTTTCATTATTTGTGCAGCTCAGGGCTGGCACTCTTCCACTGCCATTAAGAAGGTTATTTGTAGACCTGCAAGCACGAATCTTTCAGCTTTGAGGATAGCCTTACATTTACTTTACTCTTATTTTCTGTAAATCAAATCCTTCCTGAGATAATGTGGAATATCTGTAATTAGAGTGTCTTCTCCACTACTTTTTCATGTTTATCAATTTTCTGCTTGGTTTTCATCATGTTTCGCATCTATTACTTAATCTTAGATGTTTCAGCCTTCAACATCAAGAGCATGTCTTTTTCTTAGTTGTCCTTTAAAAAAAAGAAAAAGGTGAGTTGGTAAGACACAGGAAGGTCTTGATCCTAACTGTGACATTGGAAGGTGAAGAACAGTGATGCTGATATTTGTGGTGTATGTGAGCCTGGCATAACTGTAATCGAGGAGCTGTGCTGAGGAGCCAAGGCCAGTCCTATGTAATCAGCTGTCAGGCTAGCTCTGACAGTAGTAATTCTGATTTTTGGTTTAAAGGCGTTACTGTCTAAGAAATATCAGTAATTGCCCCTTCTTTTCATTTTTTTCATAGACTTTGTGTGATGAATCACAAGAATTGTACGTCACTGAACATGCAGAAGCTCTGAATTTTTGGTTGTGAAATCTGGCAGTCAAGTTGTCGGTCTAGACTTGTCTGCAAATTGTGATCATGACTAAAATTAACTTCCGTGAATGTAATGAAACAGACTGAAATCTAGCTTATGGTAGATGTAATAAGGTGAACAGCAGAACTCATCATCTACAAACACTGAGTTGTGTAAGGTCTGTATAGGCTGGGAAGAAAAATGTTACAATATTTCTTAAAATTTCCCAATCTCCAATTGCTACATCTTCTCAAGAAATTGAAAACCTCTGTCGTTTTGATAGCAAAGTTACCTTCTGATAGGAAAATAGAAGTTGTATCACGTGATCTGCATGATCAGGCCTGATCCCTGTATGTTCCAGAAATGGAAAATACCTGTGCTTTAATGAATTTGCTCACATCTCGGACATTAAATAAATCTCACACTTTTTTCCCAATTATAAGGCGTGGGAAATTTTAACCAAATATATACATGTAAGGATCCGTGATGTCCTTTTTTTGTAATTCAGTGTCTTAAACTTTTAAGATAAATGCCAAATTATCATCAGATCTATAATAACGCTGTAATAACTCTGAATTAAAAATACCTTTGATTCTTCATTTCTGCTGGTCTTTCCACCAAGGTTTTTTTTTTTTCTTTACAAAATGAATAGCTTTTATTTTCTTCTTTTAATTTGGCGCATCCCTAAAGTATTCATTTGGTTCATTAGTAAATCAGCTCAACTGTGGAATCTAAGCTGTTTAAATCTAAGCTGAGATTTAAAAACACAGGTTTTCTCTCAAGGAAGTAACAACAACAACAAGAACGCGACATTTCACATTTACTTCTTTGTCTAAGGCTTGCCAGATATCATGTAGAGCTTAAAAAATATGCAAGGAATAAAATGCATACTGATACACCTGGGGAACTAAATAATTGCTTCATGTTGTTATGGCTGTTTGTTTAATCAATATTTTTGTCTCGGTGATTTTCTTGATATTCTTTTGATGGATGCTCTCTAGATTCAAATGACAGCCAGCAGGTATTTTTCCCAGAAGAACTGACCAGATGAAGAGCTCTTTTTTGGTAAGGGGAAAAAAAAATTTCAAATAATTTACTCCAGCCAGTGCCAGTTGGCTTCATCAAAGACTGTTAATCAAAATGCCAAATTTAGTTCTCTCCCATTGTTATGAGCTATTGCATCTGTACAGCAGATTTCACCCAAACTGTCCCAATTCAAAGTTGAAGTCACTGGTAGGGATAAATATAAAAAAATTATAAATGTCTGCTGTAGTCCTGAGTATTTATTTTCTTCAGTTTAGTAGTTTGTGGTGCAGTTATGTAGGTATAATGGATTCATCAAATACTCAGTTTTTCCTGGACACCGTCTTGTAAGGTGTCTGTGCGGAGAGATGTGTTGTTTTGTTTAGGGAGGATGTGTGCATGCACATAGAATCCTAAATACAGGTTTGAAGAAAAGTGTCATGTGCCTAGTGTGACTCAGACTGTCATTAAACTTCTTTCATAACCTCTGTTTAGGTATGAAGTTTGTTTTTCCAAGTCTCTTTTTTTTTTTTAATTCCTTCTAGCGTAAAGCGACATGTTAGAAAACGTACTTTTTATTTCTCTGAGTTACTCTTTATGATCAAGAGTCTTTCCTCAGGAAAGTAGGTTGTATAGCAATGACTGCTCTACAGGAATGCATTTTAATATACTGTTAATGAACACTTTTATATAGAAACTTAGGAATAGAAATTTATTAGTTCCTTCCTTTGATAATTATGGAGATAGATGCTTCTAATCTAGTTTCCTGTTACATGAATATAATACCCTCACCGTTTCCTCTGGAAACTTTTACCCTTTAGATGACTGTTCTAATTATACATCACAGTTATGTATAGTCATTTTATTTCACATTATACTCATCTTCTTTAGAATGACATTCATCGTTTGTTCATATCTAGAGCATTTATATAGGTGCAGCAGTGTTGCCATTAAGTAGAAATCAAACAACGTTTTTTCATTAGTTGTACACTAGATTTTCTTGTTCCATTTTTCAGGTTTAGTGTGCAGAGTTACATGTTTTGCTGTCTTTTGGTGTCTTGCACAAAGGATTGTTACAAGATACCAAAAAGAAAATGATTTTCACAGAGCAATGCTTCCAAAACCCTAAGTTCATATTATAAAGCCTGAGAACTACATGAAATTTTCAAGAAAAGTAAGTGTGATGAAAGGAATATAAGCAAAAGTGGAGGGATGTCAAGGAAAAGATCTTAAATAGTGTAGGACCATGGAAAATAAAGCATTTACAAAATCAGCAATATTCAGATAGTATTTAGAGAAACATAGTTTAAAATCCCTTTTCTTACATGAAATGGAGGACCTCAAATCAACCAATAACTTCTTAAAACTTTAAATATGTATACCAAATTACTTGCTATTAGACTGTTTATCTGAGGTAGGGTCTTGTAAGCTAGGTACTGTTAGGTTCAGGTTTTGCTGTCTGCTGAAACGGATGGCAAATCCCAAGTAATGGGACACCAGTCACTTGTGGTACAAGGGCAGAGCAGAAAGCTGCTGGTGTTTTGGAATGCAAATGTATTATACAAATGATGTACCCATCGCATGAACATGCTTGCTTCCTTTGGAGGTCCCAAGAATTTTGCTTAACAAAGAATGCCAAGGAAAGAAAAAAAGACTCTTCTTTACTGTTAAAAGTATTTGGAAACTTTATTTTTCAGTCTTCCTTCCTAGCGGTTTGCACAGATTCATCATCTTGAGTACCTATCCATTACTCTCCTAGTCTGCAAGTAAGTACAAATAATGTAGTTAACTGCAGTGCTTCCCAGGTGGTGAACTAATTTTCTGTTCTTGGTTCTTGGCTTTTTTGTTTTTATTTTTAATGCTGCCAGCTAGCCTGTGTCAGGTCATGTATCTGCTTCTCTTGCCCATCCTAACCTCCTATGCTGTAGACTCGACTCTCCTCCTGCTTCTTCTGATTGCCACTCATGCCATCCACATCTCATGCATCGTGGGTTTATATGTGCAGAGGAAGGGACAAGGCAAGATTCCATAATACAATGAGAAATTAGAATCTTCTTTATGCTTAGTAAAAAGCAAACATCCTGGGAGCAGGGAGGTGTAACAAGATGGTTGTTTTATAGATTTTGTAAGAGTAGTTTAATTTCTGCCTCCAACCACAGGAAAATAAGTGAATGTAACAGCAGAAGAATCTTACTAATTTGCAGCTCTATCTCTTGGGTACTGTTTTATTCCTCAATATTTGTGAGAAATTAAACCATTAAATACTTTCAATGAAGTATTTATATATAAATACTCGATCATTTGTGCTAACAGTCTTCAGTCTAAAACATTCCAAAAGAACAAGTTTGGGAACTGTCAAGCTTCAAATGAACAGTCAGGATTCAGGGAAAGATGGAAGGGATGGTAGTAAGAAAATGGAATGAAGCATATATTTTAATAATAGCAGGCTATGCTTGTTTGCAGTTTTGTTTGGTGAACTACTTGTATCATGATTGATACTGCTTAATGGAAAGGTGACAAGACAGTATAAGAATGAAGAAGACCTTACGATGTGAGAATGCCTATATTACATTGTGCTGCTGCAAGGGTTTATATGGAGAGGCTAAAACTGGGATGAGTATAATAGAAGTATATTTACACTGTGGTTAAGACTGCAGCATAACTTCCTCAGGTGATTAGAACGCATTTTTACGTCTGGTATGAAATGTTTTAATTCTAGCCGTGTTTTCCACAAGGTGAGCGCATACTTCATGAGTATAGGATGTCAAGAAATCTAAATTAACATTGTTTAAGTACCAGTTTCCTTTGTGCTGCTGGGGTGCTCAACCATTTGGGCTTACTCTCCCTTTCTATACAAGGAAAAATAAACAAAGATACTTGATTGTCTTATAGTATGGTGGTGAGTAAAATACTGTGAAATGAAAAAAAAAATGGAGAAAAAGAATGTGTGCTTTTACAGGAGCATTTTGAACATATTGGTAACGTACTGTGGAAAGCCTTGGCAGTTTTCTAAGTGGCAGATAGTTATTAGAGGAGGAGGGGAATCTTCTTCCATGTGTGCACTTTCAGCAAAAAGACCCACATTTTAACAGTGAAGAATAATCTTATTCCTTTCCTTGACTTGCTTTGTTAAGCAAAATTCTTGGGACCTCTGAAAGAAAGGAAGTATGTTCATGTCATGGGAACGGCATTTGAATAATACGATTACATCGTCCTCCTGCAAATCCTGAATGTTTTTATTATGGGGTTTTTGGTCTCATAAAAAGACATTAGTTTTTATATATTAAAAAAAATAACAAAAATATTTAATGTGTATATGTTTCTTTTCAACTCACAACTCTTTCTCTCTTATTTTCTCTCCTCTCCTCTGAAGGGAAATGCTCTCCTTTCTCTGAAGGGGAGAGAGGTTAAAGGGAGCATCTGTCATTCATTTTAGTGGCCAGCCCAGCCCAAACCATGACAATATAGTATATATACGTATATATCAAAGTTGTCCATAAAGACACCAGTGAACAGTTAAAACCTAGTCAGTGGTGCTTCTTTTTCTGCCAGAAGTCAGTCCCACTGCTCAGACCTTGAATCCACCTAGAAGTCGATCTGGAGTTCCCTGGAGGTTTTATATGTCAGCTCAGGGCGAAAAGGTTTTGAGATCCTTTCTTTGAATTCTGCTTTGATTTTTGTGCAGCATTGGAGTCTTGTAGGTTGCTTGGCAATTTCTTTTGGGCCTTTTTTCTTTTTCTTTGTGATGGGGTGGTTTTTTTTTGGTTTTGCTTGCATTTTGTTTTTTTCTGTTGTGGGTTTTTGTGTTTTGTTGGTTTTTTTTATTTGTTTTTGAGTTGTGGAACAACTGCAATATGTAATTCTCCCCATCTTCCAAGGAAACCAGAAGTCTAAAAAATATTAACATATTAGTTGTGCTGTGTCCCACTATCTTAAAGTCATTTCCCCATCCCAAGTTAGTATTATAGAATATAGAATGATTTCATAACTTATAGGAAAGACTTCAGCTTCAACTCCTTGTTGTCACGAGCTCATCTTTGTAGAGGAAGAAGCAAATGGTATTCTCTTGCTCAATAAAGGGGCTCGCAATTTCTTTGCTCCTTCTTATGACATAGCTGCTAGGAACAGTAGTTAAGACAAGAAGCTTTTTCTTCTGGCTTCTAAGAAGATCTAGAAGAGAGGAGCAACACTAAGGTGAGGTCCTTACTCGGAATGAGGGATTTAACTACTGATTTCAGTATTATTTATTTTGGTTGAAGGAACTAGGAGGCACTAGCTTTGGTGCCATTGACAGAATGTTCTTTCATCTCTGAATACTGTTATGAAACTTAGACCTACTGAACAGATCATAAGCTTTTGGGGCCAAGGCTAAACCAATGTGCTGGAAGCCTGGTGTGGCAGGTGCTGTATCCTTTGTTCTCTAAGCCTATTTTGTTACAAAAGCCCAGAGGGGCCTCTGAATCAGATGCTGTTGCCTTGCTTGACTCCATCACTGAGTTTGTTTCCCTCAAGTCTTTGCAGTTTTCTGTATTTTCTGGCAAATCTAAGTCTGCAAGCAGTGCTGGGTCCGTGTAAAATAATTACTTTGAAATTAAAGTGCACATATGAGTATAGGAAACACCAAAGAATAAAGCAACCCTTTCTGTCCTGTCGGATTGTTCTTTACCTGTGTTGGCCAAGGATATCAGAAACTCCATCCAGATGATCTGTGTTTCATTGCCCTTACTCAAAACTGGTCTCACAAGTAGGAAAGTCAGTGAAGATAATGATGATCCAATCTGCTTTTAACATTATAAATGCAGATTGGTCGCTAGATGACATAGTATCTGCTGCATCTCATATTGAGGGAAGCTGAATTAGCTATATCCTCCCCTGTTTCTCAAATGTAGAGCTTTTGGTATTTGTTCCTTCTTTATTAGTGACAAACTTCATCCTCAGACTTCAGTGCTGTCATTTTTGCTTCTCCCAATGAGACAAAGTGTTAATAAAGAACGTAGTCATTCAGGTATGACGAATCTTCCCTCGCATATAAAAGGTAATCTTCATATAACGGGAGCCACAAAGTGCATTGCTTACAAAGAAGCTCAGGAGCTGGGACTCTTCCAAAGGACTATGTCTGTCACAGGGTGGGAAGGAGCTGAGTTCCCTGGGTCATGTAATGCTGCATCACTCACAGAAGTTCTTCCTTGCTTCCCGAAGCAGGAGTCCCCAGTTGCATCTGTGTTTGCCACCTGCATGGCAGGTTTGGGGCAGCTTTTGACAGCTCAAGACCACCTCAAAGAGCATGTTTATTATTCACAGTGTGTTGTATTACAAAAAGTGAATCTGTGTAACAGATCTTGAAACTCTCCAGTTATGTTTCCGTAATAAGACATAGTTGAAAACATATAAAATTAAATGCGAGGGTCAAAAAATGTCTGTCTTACAGTTTTGGATTCTGCGGGACATTCAGATGGCTTGGCTGTTAACTGTACAGCACACTAATGCAACAGAATTAAACCTGAGCAAAATAGTGGAGTCAAATATAAAAGAGAAAAATCACTTTCAATGGCACTGCAATGCAGATGACAGTTTTTCTGGAAAGAGTGCAGAGGCTGCTGTGATGATAATCATGTGTTGTCTACCTTACTATCCAGTCACCTCGTGTTTATTGTGCTTGGTTTTTTTTTTCCTAGGAGTTTGCATTTGTTGCTCCTCTTCATACTTTTGTTAACTTTTATGTGTAACTTTTGAAGGCATATTTAGCAGCTTCAGCAAGCCATAGTGTGATTGGAAGAGGTTTGTAGAGATGCCTAGGTTGTTAATCTGAATTTAAGACAATATAAAAGAGAGTGACCTTAAGAGTTGTAAATAGTCGAGAGACTACGTTCAAAGAAGAGTTTGTGATTTTTGGTTACATGTAAAAAGCGTTTTCTGGGAAACATTTTGTGAGGTTATTCAGATAATTATTTTTCAGGTAGTAAGTTAGAACAGAACCAAATCCTTACTTATGTTTCTTTGGCTTATATAAGCAAGTTCAAGCTTTACCTAATATATTTTTTATGCTTTTGAAAGCTATCTGTTGAGAAGTGCGAGGACAAAATAAAAAAGATCCAAAGAAAACTGCTCTGATACTCAGATCAGTTTTTAATAAAGGCTGCATTCAGTTGTCTTTGCAGAAGCATTACTGCCACTTCATATAACCAACTGAAAACATTAAATTGTATCAAATTTGAAGTAATACCAAATCATATATAACGTTGATGAAAAGTGGTTAGTACTGTGGTAAATTCCTGCCAATGCACAGGAAAATCTGACCAGTGACTTCAGAATTGAGGCTCCTTTTTCCTTTATGCAATCTCTGTTTGATGGAGGGGTGGCAGAGAATGGGAGAGGAAGAAGAAAAGCCTGGGAACTGTAAAGTACATCCAAAGCAAATGATTTTTTATTTTTTTTCCTTCCTAAAAAGCATCATTCAGGTAGTGGGAGTAAGAGGTATAAAAAGCCTTTGTACTTGGCAGCTATTGGATGGACAGGCTGTATCATTATTTTGGTTAAATTCTTGCAAATCTGCTGGAATCTGAACGTGTAATTTTCAGCCTTTGGCAAGAGAAGATGGCAGTATCTCTTTTGCTTCTGCATTCAAACTATGAATGCAGGCATTCGGAAAGTTTTGCTGTATTATATCAGTGCTCTGTTATGCTGTCCATGCAGATGCCCTGTCCTTTCAAATTAGTTGAAGAAATATTGGCATTGGCTATTTAAAACAAAAAGCAAACCAGCAAAAAACTTCAACCCAAAACAAACAAAATACTACCCAGAAACCAGAACAAAATATTCATACATGCGCAGGGATTATAGGGGTTTTCATCTCATGTTAGTGGGTTTTGAGTTCATATGTGGAGAAATGCTTAAAAAATGTCATTGACCGATGTCCAGCACTGAAGTTAGAACTTGTACCTCCATACATAGCAGAAGCCTTGGTGTAGGCAAGGCTGAAGATACCTTTTGTTTAGGGATGACTTTTTAGGTTTTTGGTGGGTTTTTTGTTTGTTTTTTTTTTCTTTTTAAGGTAGGCACGTCCTACATGGGGTGGTACTCCCATATTCTTTTTTCCTTTACACCTCTGTACATCTGTGCATCTCCAGTATTTTTCTACCGTGCTGCATATTCTGAACCCAAGAAGTTGAATATCACCAGTAGGAAAATCTGCACGCTACTAAAATGTGCAAAACTTCAACTTGTGTTGCAGGCGCAGTAGGCATGTGGGGCATGTCTAATGATTCCTGTAGCATAAATTATTATGAATAAGGTATAAATGTGTAGGCCAGCTTGTCTTTCAATGCGATGCCTGCTACATAGCACCTCCCCACCTCACTCCCTGTTATCAGGTGGCTGATAGTGCAGTGACTTGTCGCTTGTCAGCTTTGTGTTTCAGGTCGCACAGAGAGATTCTCTGAATTAAAACTTCAGGGTTATAAACAACCAGTGGTTTAAAAACTTGCATCCTTAAGTTGTATTAAAGAGAGATATCCTTTCTAAAAATCACCCTGCTGTGGTCTGAAAATCTTCTCATTTCAGGTGTACTGCAGGCTCTCCACGCTGTTTTCAGTAGCTGCTGTTCTACGTGCAGCCTAGTTTTGTTGACTGGGACAGAAAATATGCGATATTTCATGGTAGGGTTGCCTATATGCTGAAGGTTGACCTTCTTCTTATCAGTGGAAGTATGCCCGACTGACTTAATTCCTCCCTTAAGCCCTAACATTGCACATGGTCATAACCTGAAATTTGGTTTAAGAGCAACAAAGGTGCATTGATGTTGACATCTATTTCCGTGGTTGTGTCAGCACTAAGATCTGTCTTGTATTGTAATGTTGTAAGAGAGAATCTTTTTTTGAAGCTTTTTTTTTAGGCATCCGCAATGGTTGTTCATCTGTAGCTGAACATTTCTTATGATGTGATCACAGTCATTTAAAAAAGCTTTAAGAAACCTTCCTCTTTTCCCCATCTATTCTGAATATTGCTGCAGGATATTGAATGCTGTTCCTGTTACCTTAGTAAATATGTTTTGCAGAGATTTTGATCAATCGTATCACTGCTTTCTGATTGTCTTCCAGCTGCTCACTCTGTTTTGGAAGTCTCACTTCTGCCCTTGTTTATTTTGAAAACTAGAAGTAAAGGCCACTTCAATTCCTTTAGCAGTGTCCTATTTTGCTTTCCATTTCCCTCTTGATATGTTTACTTTCCCTGAGGATGTCTGAAAAAAAAATAATTTTGTAACATTTAACTCTTACATTACTATTGCGTACAATGCAACTCGCACGTGCTCTCCTTGTGGGATGTTTGCGCTGCGCTGCCAGGCGGCGCTGAGCTCCAGCCTTAGGACAGCCACATCTTCTTTATGCCTGCAGGATGTTTATCCTTACTTTTTTGTCTGTCCTTTTTTTTTTTTTTTTCTGGATAATACTTAAAGCTATATTTTATTTCCAGACTGATACTCAGAAAAGCATGTGTAATTGAACGGTGCAATCTAAATGGTTAGAAGTGCAAAAGTTATTTTTAAGCATCTGCTTTGGAACTGGGTTCATACTTAATGATATCTGAAGCGTGTTTTTCAGAAGGACTCTATTAGAATGGTTTGTTGTGTGGAAAGACTGATCGTAATCTATTGCAGAGGAGGATTCCTTTCTCATAACTTTTTCTATTCAGCAATGTGGTGAATTAAGTAAAAGTTTGTATAATTCTGGATTAAAAAATTACTGGTTTGTTGTTTTGCAGTTTTCTTCCTCTCTCAAGATTTGAGGAAGAGTTCATCCTTGACTGAATTAAGGACGCCAGGCAACCATTGTTTGGACACCATTGTTTATTGTGAACTGTAATAGAAAGAAAAAAGAAATCTGCTCCCTTGTTTTAAAAACAAACAAAACTCCCACAAATTGGTAAGACATCACTTGATTGTGCTGTTGATTGTCAGACATAAGTGTCTGACTTATTTATTACTGCGAATTAAAAGTAATGAATGAATTTGTTTTACAGATTTGCTTTTTCATAATTATTTTCTAGATTTTTGGTGAAGCTTCCCTAGATTTTGTTTCCAAAAGTTAAAAGCTCACGTGAGCACTCAGAGCAAGCTGATATTGTGGAGGTTGAGTGGTTCATTGCTGTTACTCTGTTTAGCTTTGGCAGGGTGAAAGTAAGGTGATTTTTTTTCTCGTGCCTTGCATGACCCATCTTGCCAATATCTCCCCGGCTGCCCCTCTGGCACCCCAGGGGATGCACAGCCCTCATCCTGTGGGTGCTGTGGAGGAGGAGGAGCGCAAGGGCAGTGGTTGTAGCAAGCTCTGAACTGGCTCATGTGGTCCCTTTTGGGGGACTTTTGATAAACTGAGTGGAAGGAGTCCAGCCTGACTTTGAGTGCCAGGCAGCGCCTGCAGTGGGGCCAGGTAGGAAAAGCCCTTTTGGTTTTTTAAATTAGTCATGCAGCTTGGCGAAGTTCGGCAAATGAGACTCGAGAGACAGCGCGATGCGGGTTACCTGGTGAGACACGCTGTCTGTTCTCAGTTTACCTCTGCTTCAGGGATCAAAGATGATGTGCATCTCGCTTGGCCAGCCTTCTTTTGTTAACACTTTTTATTAAGCCTGTAGTGTATTGTTTGCCATGCTAGATGTATTTGCAATTCAGAAAATCAAACATTTACGTAATCTTTGTGTGCTAACGCATGATCTGGGAACAATGTGGACTGCTTTCATAGTGAAGTAGTTCTCGTCTTGTTTGTTTTTCTTCTAAGATGAGAATGCTTGTGAGAAATAACATCTCATTTCTTTAATTCACTTGGATGTAAATTACTTTGGAAGAAGGAGTTTAACAACAACCTTCTATTGCTGAAGAAAAAAAAATGTTAATAGAAAATATTTTTAAGAAGAATTGAGGGGTTTAATACATTTCTCTAAAAATAGGTTAGATAAAGTATGTCATTCTGCTCTATTTCAGTCACATTGGTTTGTTTCATAGATTTGTTTTTAGTCTCAGTTCCTTCAGGCAGAGAAATTTAAGAAACATGAGATCATTGTATCTCTGAAGGTAGGCTACCATGAGCCTTACAGAGCCTTGCAAACTCGGTTACCATAATGTCTGTATCATCCAAAGGAAAATTTTTGGGTGTTTGAACTAAAACGGCCTGTGACATGGAATGTTTTTCTTGACTCTTTCAGGAAGTTAATATGAAGGTGGAAAGAGGTGGTAGCATGGGACAATGGGCTTAACCTTAAACCTGCCAAAGGCAGGTTAGAACAGCCCCACTGATTTCAACATCCTCTTGCGATGTTTATACTCTTGGGGGGGGGGGAAGGTAATATAAAGCTAATGTAGCTACAAAACTTTTGTATTTGCTTTCATAAATTGCAATCATAGAATCATAAAACAGCCCAGGTTGGAAGGGATCTTGAAAGATGATCTGGTCCAAACTTTCATGGGAGTGGGAGCCTGGATGAGGTTATCTAGCACCCTGTCTAATTGCATGTTGAAAACCTCCAGTGATGGGGACTCTACCACATCCCTGGGGAGGTTGTTCCAGTGAATTACAGTTGTCTATCTTATGTTGAGATGAAACCTCTCTTGGTGCAACTTGTATTCATTGTCCCTTGTCTTCTCCATGTAGCTCCTTGTGAAGAGAGAGCCTTCGTCCTCTGTGTAGCTGCCCTTTAAGTACTGGAATACTATCATGAGATCCTCCCTGAACCCTCTCTTCTCTAGGGAGCAAAGGTCTAACTCCTTCAATCTTTCCTCACAGAGGAGGTTCTCCAGCCATTTGGTCATCTTTGTGGTCCTCCTTTGGAGCCTCTCCAGTCTGTCCACATCTTTCTTGAATTGTGGGGACCAGAATTAAACAAGGTACTCCAGGGGTGATCTGAGAAGCGCTCAGTAGAGTGGGTTGATCACATCCCAGTCTCTGCTAGTGATGCCCCTGAAGATGGCAGCCCATGATCTGATTTACCTTTGTTGCTGCAATGGCGCACTGCTGACTTATGTTCAGCTTGTTGTCCACCAGGATTTCCAGGTCCCTTTGAGCAAGCGTGCTCCGCAGCCACACCGATCTTAGCCTGTACTGGGCTCTTCAGGTATATTGTCCCAGGTACAGGACCTTGCAGTTGTCTGTTAAACTTCATACTGTCCTTGCTAGTCTGCTCTTCCAGCCTGTCCAGGTCTCTCTGTAAGATGGCCCTCCCTTCTGACACGTCATCAGCAAACTTGGTGAGGATCCTTTCATTCCCATCATCCAGACCATTTATGAAGATGTTGAACAGCATGGGGCCCAGTATTGATCCCTGGGAGGCGACTTGTGACAGGCTGCCAGCCTTAGTAAAAACCATTGGTCACCACTTTCTGAGTGTGACCTGTGAGCCAATTTCCTACCCATCTCGCCCACTCCGTCTGTATCTTGCCAGTTTGTCCAGGAGAAGGCTGTGGGAAACAGCGTTGAATGCTTTCCTGAAGTCCAGGTAAAGGACATCTGCTGTCTCCCTATGTCACCAGAAGATGTTATTTTGTTGTAGAAGGTGATCAGGTTAGATGGCATGATTTGCCCTTGGTAAATCTGTGCTGGCTTTTCCCAATCACCTGCTTAATTTGGTTCATTATATCTAGTTGTTTTGTGAGCATGCTGAAAGCCCTCAGCTTGCATGATTTTAACGGTCGAGGGCATTAAGAAAAGTTACCTCAGAAATTATGCTGTGAAAGTTAAAATGGTTAAGTGTTGGTGAGGCTCTTTAACCTCCCCTCCAGTTCTTTTTTTTCTTTTTGAAATGGCCTTTATAAAAATAAAAAGAAGCTTTTCCAGTCTGTGCTAGATACATCAAATAGACTGGCTAACCATGGAGTAATGCTGCATGGCACCTGCTGAGCAGGAAATAATTATGTTTTAATATGTTACAGGAAAAAATACCTAGATGTTAACAGCAGACTATGTGACATCTGTTCAGGAAACAAAAGATGCAATTATGGTGTATTAGGAAAAATATCAAGGTGATAAACAAAAAATCATTTTTATTTATTATAAAAAGCAATTGTCTGGCACACAGGGTAATTTAGCATTCAAATCAGAGTGCTTTTAAGAGAAGCACATACATAAGAAATAGCAGGATTTTTTTAAAATCCCTTAAGGCAAAGAGAAGCTACTTAAAGATGAAAGCATGAACCAAAATAACTGTCCATAGTGGATGTAAGATTTTCGTCCTTTTCTTCTTAATGTTTTCATCTTGGAGAAATGAAATCCTTTTAAAAGTTACTATGCTTTAGTATACAGTGATATATACTAGTTTATTAGTAGTTATATATCTGGGTTTTTTCCTTTACTCTGTCCCAGAGAGTTAGCAAGAATACTTTTTAGTGGGTAGATGAGGGACTAAATGAACACAAAGTGTAGTTCTTTTTTTTTTGAGCAAGCTTATTTTCTTGGCAGATTTACTAATTCTGTATGGGAGTGAAACAAACCTCATTGTTTTGCATTTGGTGGAGACATAATTCTTGTAGGATAATCAGTAGCTTTTGAATGAAAGTCTTGCGCAGAGGAAAATTGCAAAGTCCATTTCCAAATATCAGATGAGTTCAAGAAGTTGAGTAGTTTTCTTTAACTTCTGAAGGCGAACCACGTGCATGTGACCTACGTACATGTTTACAAAGAAGTTTATACAACTGGGCTTGTCAAAAATTGGTCTGATGTGATAAGACCCTATTGTGTTTTTTTGGGGAGGGAGAGGGGAATTCTCTTCACTCCCGTTTTCCACATGGTTTCGTGTTCCACTGGAAATTTTGATTTATTTTCTTTGAGGTGTACATAAAGATGCTAATTATAAGAAATACAAACGTATAGTTGAAAACATGACGCTGATAACATTTTGGATTTTGTTACCTCTGTTCAAAAGGTCCTTTAAAATTTTTTTCTCAGCCCTGTGCTTATTCTATCTACGTAAGCTAGAGACATTCTTTTTTCTTCATAAACGTTCAGTAATTAAATGGACAAAATACTTAGTATTCTGCTGCTCCCCTTCCCAGAGACTTTCTCCAGTGAGAAACTAGACTTGTAAGGGAAGTAACCGGGACTGAGAGATAAGAAGTCCCAGAATGGGTTAAATTGAGTCCTGTGCTGGTGGCTTTTTTTTTTCTTTTACTACCTGAAATGTCATGGTTTTAGAAATCTACTGAAGAGTTGTCCCTGAAGAAATAAAAATGACAGAATATTCTCAGTCTTTGAACTGAGGGAGGGAGCAACACTATCCTTGCTCCTGCTTCACTGTAAACCTGGAACAGAAAAGCTAACTAATTTTTCTGTGATTTTTCAACACGTTTTTGTAGCTACCTTTTCATCTGGGAATGATGGGAAGGATCCCCAGGCCAAAGCAAGTTAAGTGTCTAGTCCATGAAGAAATTGCCTCTGCGCTCTTGAAGATTACTTCAAAAATCTCTTTCCTAACATTAAGAAAAATCTGCATCTGTTTACTTCCATATGTGTGTATTGTTTCTTTTCCAGTTGTTGTAATGTTCTATGCTGTATGACTAATATTGTAGGTATAAAAATTGGAAGAAGAAAAGCTTGTTAGAAAGTGCCTATTTTCTAGAGCCTAAAATGGGTGACCCTTGTTTTCCCTCCAAGCTTCTGAAAAGGTCTGCAGTGATTCTTGGTGTGACAAAATTAATAATGGTCCCGCTACTTAAACTAAGATGCAAAATAATCTGAACTAAGATGATACATGGGATCAAATTTTAATCCCCTTCCCTGCTTTGGACCAGAAAGCAGGTATTTTAGTGCATGTGTTTCTTCTGTGCAGTTAACAATATCAAGCTTGCAAAGCGTGTCGTCTATTGATGATAATGGGCCACTTCCTTGAAAGGGTGCCGTGCGTGAAACTAAAGCCTATCGTACACTACAAGAATAAATATGTGAGTGATGCTGTTCTTTGAAATGATGAGGAACTCTGTGTTAATTCAGCCTTATTGTGATTTTTATTGAGCTTCATTTGATTGATCTGCCCCTGCTTGAATATGAAAAATAGTTTTGCATTCACCTTGAATTTTCTTTTACATGGTCCCTGTTGTAGCAGGTTCCCTTTAGGTGCTATAAAACACATGGATTATAATGGATTATTTCTTACTGCACAATATTTTGGTGTATGCCAAAGTTCTGCACTGCTGAGTTATTGTTTGAGGAAAATACCTGATATTATTGTAAGATTACTACTATTGTGATTGTGGTGCTTTGCCTTTTTAATGGTACTCCTGTATTTACTCTTCTAAATCATTCTCTCTCTCTCATCATGTGCATATGCTCTTCCGAATTAACTCAAGGGTACTTATGAGAACTTAATTATGAAATGAATAAACTCTGAAGCATGGACTGCAGTAGCAGAATTGTCAGTAGCTATTAAAACTGCAGCACACGTGTCCAGGCCTGGCTGAGCAGGGCTTCACAAGCTGGGGTGCCTGAGCCTCGTGGCTGGATCAAGGTTGTGCCATTCCCTTGGCTTTGGGTGGGCTCCAGCACTCCTGGTCCAACATCTCTTGGTCTCGCCCATCCATGCACATGAGGATTTACAGTGCAGGCAATCAAGACTTTTCTCACCTGTGCTCAGCTATTCATTCTCTCCTCGTGCTGAAGCACATCCTTACCTGGAGCTCAAGCATCTTATAGAAACAGACTGAGAACAGACAAGAAATTAGCATCTAGGCTGAGGTAGTTTGCCTAGTTTTGCATAGTAATCGGATGAGTGAGGTTTTAGCAAAGGACAATTTATTGCTTTTTCTATGTCCAGCACCCACTTCTGTCTCACCCATTATTATAAAATGGAGTCCAGGTAGTTAGGTTAGACAAAGTGAATCCCAGCCCCTTTATTCATGCTTCTGTGCTTCTTCAGGCACGCGTATTACCTTCCAGAAACAGTCAGTCCTTACCTTCAGTGGTGTCAGAGAGATACAGGTGCAGATACAGTCATAAAATAGGAATGAGTTTAGGACAAGGGTAGGTCTGAATTTGTAATTTGACATGGATACAAAATCCTTTCAGTGGTTTGAAAAGAATGATTTCTGCCTCAAAGAGGCATGATCCAAAACTTAGTTAAATTAATTGGTTTCACAAATTCTGTCTGTGCTCATTCTTTACTAGCCTTTGGACTAACCAAACAGTTCCTGAATCTGTTTTTTGTCTGTGATTGTTTTTAAGACTGAAATCATGTCATGTAGCTAGGGATGGAGTTTTTGTTGTCGCTTGGTGTTTTTAAATCTTTTGTTTATAATAAACCTTTTAATCTGAAAGATGGCAGTTATCCAGTGTTGGATTTGAGTGTTGGGTACTCGTGAAGGGAAAACAGAAGCAATACTATTCTCAACTTGGGATTTTCTGATGAGACAGTGAAAAAGAGGATGAACCAGATCTATATAAAAAGTTGGAGAATGTGGGGAATGTGAGAGAGAAGGAGAGATGAGAGGAAACCTGGTGAAACAGCATGGTCCTTGAGAAAACGATTACAATTGCCTGCTGTTGAGGCTTTCTGCTGCGTAAGGCCATGGGAGCTGTCAGGGGGGGCTGACAGGCTGGGGGGCGTGAGGCTGGGTAGCAGTTCTATACAGAAATAGAAAGGTGTAGTTGATGCTTTTCACTTTGGTGACGTGCTCTGTGAAACCTCTCTCCAGAAAAAGTTCTAAAAGAGGATAAATACGTCATGCATCACTGGAAGTGACAGCGTGCTTTTAGCATGAGCTGCAGAAGTTGTTATCCGAGGAAGGAAAAACTTGCCAAGGTACCTGTGCTTTCTGCTGCAGTCAGTTTATATGTGAGATATTATGTACTGTCATCATGGGAAGGGAGTCAGCGGAGTCCAGGCTGGTGTTGATTGGAATGAGTGGTTATAGAGTCATTCAGGGTGGAGAGGGACTTCAGGAGGTCTCTAGTTCAACTTCTTTCTTAAAGCAAGGTCAGTACTGAATTTGAGATGCTTCAGGCTCTGCTCCAGCTTAAGTCTTTGGACAACCTGTTCCAATACTTGACTAGCCTTGTAATGAATTTTGGTTTTGGTTTGGTTTTTTTTTTTTTTTAAGGTGGTTATAAGGAACAATGTTATGGTACACTCGTAAATGTTGACAATAGCAGGCAGTCCATAGTGATAGCAGAAGAGCGTATGCAACTTCTGTAGCTCTAACTGTGTAGAACCAGGAGGCAGTTGACACTAAATTGTAAGGTCCCCCTTGAGATCATGGTACAGAGCAGTCTCACAAAATAAAAATCAATGTCTACAACGCTGAAGTAAAAAGCTTGCCTCTGTTAACACAGACTTCAGGTGCCTAAACATTTTGAGGTAAGTGTCCCAAGTAGAAATGTGTCAGGAAAATCTGAGGTTTTGAAGGATGGAAGCAGAGACCTTTAGAGTCAAATCATAGCTGTTTCGTGATAACTGGACTTGTCTCAGTCGCAATTTCATGAAGGCTACTGCATCTTTACCATTATCTTTGTGAAAAGTGATCAGGAAGTAAAAAATACTCTAGATGAGGTTTTATGTAGGGCTTGTGGAGTGCCCCAAATGTTTCATATCTCTACTGCATGCTTCTGCTGCTGCACCCTAGGACTGAATTTATTCTTTTCATGAACACATAATATTAGTGGCTCATAACTCAATCCTATGGCTAACCAGTAAGCAGAGCTCCTTCTCCCTTTTTTTTTTTTAAAAAGAAATTAATAATTTTATGTTAATACGCTTTAGGTTTCTAGTCTTGTTTAATTATTAAGTTTCCACCTTCCACCTAAGAATTCTGCTTATTCTAGTTTTCACTGTTACTCAGTTCTTCCTGGATAATACCCATGTCCTCTGATGGTGCCTCCCAGCTTGTTCCTGCAGATTTCAATGGCACACTGGTAGCAGTGCTTGTGCTGGGTCTTTACTAAAGGTTGCTTGTTTGCAGCTTGGTGTGGTTTTGTTGGCTTTGAGCAGAAAGTTGGTTTGTTTTCTGTGAGATGGAAACATTGTAAGTTATCTTTCCTGATGGGTGTTCTGCATGTTTGCCCTAATAACTATGTGAGACATCTCTGTGCTGAAGTCTGAAAGGACCTGTAGTCTGTGCTCCGGCCTGGTCCCGTGTTTGAATTCAGGTTGGCTTTGCCTCCCTGTTGTTTGGAGGCCAGCCTCGACTCTGGGGCAGGGAGAAAAGTTGGACTTTTGTCCCTTCTTGGTATAATCTAAACGTGTTCTTACCAAGGTGTGGTGACCTGGCTTGGCTGATAGCATACATCCATTTATTCTTGAGCTGATGTGCTGTGACTCCAGGCTCCTTAAAAAAAAAAACCTCTTAAGGGTCCTTGCTATGGGGCAGATATCTTTGGTAGCCCGTGCCAGAGGCTTCCTATGGTGAGCAATACCAATGCCCAGCCAGGTGGACCCTCAGCTTCAATATACCCAGCCTGCATTAATGGAATGACTGATTTAGAGGCCAGGCTTGCTGAGTGCTAAACTTTGATGCTTAATTTGGTGTTGGTAGCCCTTTCTCAGCACTGAAATACTTGGGAAAAGGGGGCGCTCAGTGTAGGGTGTGGATTCCCCTCTTTCCTGCTAGGACATCTGCTTAAAACATCGAGTTGCTTTCATGTGAATTTAACCAAGTGGTTTACTTTGTAAGCTGGTTTGTGTGTCTGTGCCATGTGACACTTAGGACTCCGTGTGTGCATGCTTGTGTCTCCTATTCATAAAAATCTGGTCCTGTATTTGATCCGTAGGGACTGACGTGGGTGCCACCATCCGACTCGGTGCACGGGCTGTGGTTTGCCGCCTGCCTGGCAAGGAACAGAGTGAGGCTGGGCACCTTCAGTGCTGGGTGCTGATTTGGGACAGAAACCTACATCTGGAAAAGTGATAACATCTGTTGGAGTGTTTTTGCTAAATATAATTTTCAGTGAAAAAAAATAAATATTCATTAAATATACATCTCAAAGGCTTGTGTAGAGAATCGCAGCTGGCCTAATGCCTTCAAGAAAAAGCAGTGTATTGCCATTGGTTTCTGTACATTCATCTTTTAGCTGACTTCTTTAAAAAAAGAAAAAGCCTTAGTATGCAACCGGTTGTGTAAATACTATTTGAAATGTTGCTGTCATCAGTATATTTGCATATCATCTTTATTTATACTGTGTAATTGCTGACAGCTTCGGTTTTTCTTTTGATAACTCCAGTGGGTTAACTAAGGCATCTTCATGGAACACAGCTTTTCTTCTGTTTGATTGAGCTGTCACCGTAGCTCTTTTGGTCAGCTACACCATAGGGCAATGAGAAAGAGGGAGAAGTCCATGTTAGTGCTTTTTCCATTCCTTATGCGATTTTATGTTCGAAATATTTCTGTTGAAAAACAATGCTGCCTTTTAGCTTTGGCTTTTCCTCTTCTGAGTACTTCCAAAGGGTAGCAAGTTTCACAGCTTTTTTTTCCTTTTTTTTTTTTTTTTTTTTACTATATGGTGACCTTTTCTAGTCTGAGACAGCATGGCTACAACTCTTGATTTAGAGAGCCCTTTGTTCTCTATTTGTATTAACTTGCTTCTTAGCCTTCTTTCTGACAAGCTAACAAGGTTAGATGTTTTGGTGTGCTCATTATAAAACATGCCTTTCAGTCCCTTCAGTCATTCTTGTGGC
Organism: Stercorarius parasiticus; assembly: GCA_013396915.1. Taxonomy (NCBI): domain Eukaryota; kingdom Metazoa; phylum Chordata; class Aves; order Charadriiformes; family Stercorariidae; genus Stercorarius; species Stercorarius parasiticus. Next base: position 297,881 of record VWZL01005013.1, on the reverse strand, counting down.
TCTTTTCTGAACCCTCTTCAATATATGGGCACCCAAACTGGATATTATGCTCTGATACTGTCTCGGGGGAGCTGCGACAGCAATGGAGGTCATACAGTCTCTCTAATATTCCAGTGTATGTATTCAAGATTAATTTTATTCATTTCCCTGTAGGTTTTTGTAGGAAGTTTGCTTAGTTTGTTAGCTTTTATGATCCCTAAATCTTACTCAGAATTTTTTCGCACTGAGGTTTATCATTCTTTAAGTGCAGCCTTCTTATATTTTATTTTTTTTCCCAATTTTTGGTAAATCTGTGGCTCTTTACTTGAGCTTTTTTGTTTATTGAAGTCAAATCACTGTCTTCAGTGATCCATACCACCGATTTTCTTGGTAAATTATTTATTACCTGGTTTTGTATCATCTGATGGCTACGTAGTCTTTTTTTTTTCCCCAAGTAATTTAATGAAAACACTGGAGATCATAGGATGTTGCTAGAAATACAGTCAATCAAAGGTGACACGTTGGTAATCACCATTAGAGAACTATTATCAATCAAATTTCTAATTTTGCAAAACATAATTTGGAATTGGGTTGAAATAATTTAATTTTGTTTTCCTTAAATCCATATTGCATTAAATATATTCTCCTTGGCTAGCTTTTTAAAAACTCTTTGGTGCTAGTTGCTTTAGCTGTGAGTTTTAATATCTTAATACTGTGTTTTCATAATAAAAAAAAAAAAAGGCAACTAAATGTAGAAAAGTACTACTTTTACATTTGTATGTTCTCTGTTATTAATATAGCTCAATCGCTTATTAGTGAATTGACATACTAGTGTTTTGGCTTTTGTAAAAAATACTCCCCCATTGTTTTTAGACTCATTAGCAGTAGGTTTTTCTTCGGGCCTCTTGAACTTAACATTTTATATATAACAGAAGGGCATGTTGATGAGAAATCGGTTTATAGATGTCATGCTTGACTGAGCACATAATTAGTTTAAGTTTAGCAAAATTGGTCATTTTTAAAGGACAAAAAAACCTTTTTCTTTCCCTCTCCCCCCAAGTTGAACTCTGGTACAAATCCCTTTAAATTTAATACCTTCTGAGTTAGATTTTTTTTTTTAATGCTATATTTGATGAATTAAACTTTTTTTTTTTCACAGTGGCCTCAGGGTTATTAGAATACAAGTCACTCTCCTGAAGTCCTCCTACTTTCAATACCCAAAAGTGCTGTAACTTTCAAGCATAATGATTACACTGCCCAGTTGTTTAGTGTAGGTTTTTTGTTAATAAACACGAGATATATTGAACTCTTACTTTGTAAGGGGTAAGGAGTGCAGGTGATTTGTTTCAGAGTTGTTAATTACTGGGGAAAAGAAAATAATATTTTGATAAAGGTCCCCACCTCTTGTGCACTGCTAATCCTTCATAATTAGGCTATGGGCATTGACTTCACTTTCCAAACATGAATCTTTAGAAAATTTATACTGAAAAACCCGATTCCAGACCTATCCTTGCAGGTTTTCAAGGCCAGGCTGGTTGGGACTTTGAGTAACCTGGTCTAGTGGGAGGTGTCCCTGCCCGTGGCAGGGGGATTGGAACTAGATGATCTTTAAGGTCCCTTCCAACCCAAACCATTCTGTGATTCTATGATGATGCATTGTGCAGCCTCTCAATATAGGCTTGTGTGTAATACAATAAGTTCTTCTTCATGAGTCCTGTGAATGCCTTTAGCATTACTTTCTCTTCTTTTGCTGGTAAGCATAACCGAGTTCCATGCTGAGAGAACGCAGTTGGGTAGGGTTTTCCTTGTAGTAGCCTCTGCCTTTTGGCTTCCTCCTTTGGCTTGCAGTATGAAATGGATTTCAAAAAGTGTGATATGGATTTCAGGATGGTACAGTTGGAGTTTTTTGCGTTCATTCAGAAGTTGTTTGAGTTTGTTGTGAGGCAGATGATGGAGCTGTGCAGTTAGAATCCAGAAATATGGTCAATGAGAAGTGGACTGACCTTATTGCTACTTCTTGTTTCTTAGCTTCAAGAAAGAAAGAAGGTTCCAGGGCTGGATTAAGTTTCAGACACTGGAGGCCTTTGGGGTGATGCTCTGGTTAGCACGTTGCCAGCTCTCCAGCTGGAATTGGGGTCTGGCTTTCTCAGTAAGGCATTTCTTGCCTCATGTCTTGCTTGAGGGCATCTGTGGCCCCTTACCTCCTTGCGGAACAGTCACCTGAAGTGCATGGGTGTCTCCTCCAGAAAGCTTAAAGGACTCTGCTGTGGGTTTTGTGGAGACAAGGGATCCCATCCCCCAAGCATGTATGAAAGTAATGTTTTCTTAATGTAAGGAGCATTGTTTGTTATCTAGGTACGAGAAAGGAAGTAGAATAGAAAATGCCTATTGAATGTTCTTTGGGTAAATGTTTTAATGTTGATGTCCTGACCTTTTTCCTTTAATTTCATTTTGCGTGAATGGTGTTCAGGGAAAATGTGTTGAATGTAAGGCATGGCTGAATTTGTTTGCCATTCCTGTGTCATTTGGCTATATTTAAAGCCCATTTTCAGTCTCTTCATCAACAGGTATTGAATGTGGCTTTTGGCAATTTCAGTAATGAATAAATAGTTTTTGAATCCTCAGAGGGTAAAATCCTGTCTTGCTGAGAGAAGTGTGAGTTTTATATTGAGTGTGTCACCTTTGAGCAGCATGCATCATCATCGTAGCTGGGCCATATATAGCACATGAAGGCAGCAAGCATGTTTCCTCTTTTCCACAGAGACTCAAACAGGAGGGTGGTTTGCTGAAGGTCACATTGCAAGCTGTTGGGCAAGACAGAAAACAGCCCACAAGTTTTGTGTTCAGCCATGTTGCCTAATTTTGTCGAGAGCACTTTCATAGCAAGTGGCAAGCAGGCAATTTGACAAGAGGCAAATAAATGCTCTGCTATATTGTTTGACTTCTGAGTGCTAAGGTGTCAGTTGTTACAGATCTGATGTATTTAGCAAAACCTGGTATTTTTTTTAGCCAAGCAGTGTGAATCCATGCAAGACCAAAAAGCAGTGGAAAGCATCCTTGCACATGAAGTCCTAAAAATATAGATGTTCTGATACTGAGATAACCAGAGGAATGACTGATAAGCTGATAGTTTTTTAAAGTCCTGCTCATTCAGATTATCTGTAACCATCTTAGGATAGCTTGAAGCTATGATAGATGCAGTTAGATTTATTCATGATTCTTTTGTACTTGATAATAGATCTGAAGCCCAAAGTGATCCAGAAAAACTTTTAATTAAAATAAAAAATATAAATTTATTCTTACAGACTTACTTTTTGAAGAATCTTTTAAGCAGGGGCAAGCATGAAAGTGAGGGAATGATACTGGTGGTTGTTGCGGCTTAATTCCAAGTCTGTTTTGAAGAACTAAATGGTGTGATTGACACTGCAGGTAATATAATGAGTTATAATTCACCTCGTTGTATAATGGTTTCTGCTGCTTAAAAGGAGTTATTCACTCAGTTAATCTACATGGATTGACTGTGGTGTAATGGCTGTGAATGTAAGTTATGTATCATATTTATTATTAGGAGCTTTGTCATTTTTGTTGTGACAATGGGAATGAGGAAGAAGACTGAAGAGGTCAGGATAAAGAGCATAATGAGGTCCCCAAAGACTGCTTGTGAATGGTGTGGGAGTGCTCTTCAACCAGATACCCTGTTGGCCATATTGTATTTATTATGAATTTTTTTTATTTTTCTCTTATCAAGTTCAGTCGCTCTGAAAAACTTGCCGGCTGTGGTGAAAATAAGGTCTTTGCATATTTACTGTGTCTTAAGGTAAATGATTTATGAACTTTTGGAAGAAACTAAATGAGTTGTTTGATACAGGAGGTAATGGGTCTTTGTGAATGCAGTAAAAAATATGAAGTCCATGTCAAACACCCCAGATGAAGTGCAGTGTTTCTTTTAGTACTCTGTATTTGCTGTATCTGGGACCACATGTATAATAAAGCTGGTGTCACAGGAAAGTCACACTAAGAGCTTTCAAGTTCTGTAGTGTCATCTCTGCATGTCACTCTTTTGGTGCTGATTAGTACACATCGGGAGGAGGCAATGGAAGGGGGCTTGAAGTTCTGTGAAGTCTGTATTCAAAGTAGTTAGGCAAGGGAAAAAAATAAATATGGAAATTTGACTCCTGCTTTGAATTAAGGGACTCTGTAAGGCTGTCATGTAATTGCAAAGTGTAAATTTTGCACTGAAGTTTAAGCAGGGCTTTATGTAAGACATGCAAAGTAATTATTTTGATCTGTTCAGCTTTGGTAAGACTTTGTAGAAAGATGTGGACCAATTTCAATCCAGAAGGAAATAAGAAAAGCAAGCCGGGGTCTGAGAAATATTACCTTGAATTGGAGATCATATTAGGAGATTAGAGTTATTAAGCCTAGAGAGGAGAAGACTGCGAAGGAACGTAAGTTCCATAAGTTATCAAATGTATAAAAACGCCATTGCATAACGGATGTGTATTTTGCCTTTCCTGTGAACATCCAACTCAGTATGGACAATATAAAAAAAATAAGACTCCAGCAGCTCAATGCTTCAAAGATGCATCTTGTAATCGAGAAGAACTTTCCTGACTGGCGCATGGACAGGGAAGGGATTGTTGTCAGGGATGGTGAAAGTGGGGCTCAGAAGCACCCTGAGAGAAATTGTACCTACTTCATGGCAATGGGCAGAGAGCTAAGACATCTGCCTTCCAGCAAGGCCTCTTTGAACTCAAAGGTCTACAGGGAAGCTTCCTTGGTCCTCTTCCCGTGGCGCACCCATGCTGGCCTTCCGGTCTCACCTGCCTTCTGCACAGTCAGCAGCTCTTGCTGGCCAGTTGTCTGATACATGGGATTATGGAGCAGGATCGAAACTGGGCTCTTCAGTTATTTGAAGAAGACAGCTATAACTGTCCTGACAGGTCCTGGCGTCATGCCTCAGCCCCATCTTGGTGACTTGCTGTGGTGGAGCACAGGCAGCCACACGGCAGGACAGAGGTCTTGGAGTTGGAGAGCTTGCATACAGGAGTGGAGCAGCTGTGGGAAAGTAGGTGGCACAAGACACGTGACAACAGGATGGAGGACTAAGGAAAGATCCTGATTTGGGAAAATGGAGGAAATGAGAGTATGGTAGAAGTAACAGAAATAAAGTATTGATGTATTAATGTCCTAGTTGGAAATGATTTAAAAGGGAATGTAAGAGAGAAGGTGACACATGCAGCTCTTTTATCAGAAGGAGCAAGGTGGAAGGAGCAGGGCTATCTAAACAAGGAGGCTGAGATGAGAGAGATCTGACAACTGGGAACTAGTATCTGCTGGCTGGTGACAGTGTGAGTGGATATAGAGCTTTCTGCTACAGAAATGAAATTGGGGCAATACTGGAGCTTGGATATATGTTCGCTGAATCCCTTGACAGATTCCCTCACAAAATTGTTTATACTTTATTTCATAGAGGCAGTTGCTGAGTTTGGAGCAGGTGATTAGCCCTCTTGTTGGCAGGTCTATGAAAAAATATGCCCTCTACTTTGATTTCTACTTTAGTTTTGTTCACTCAGATTACCTGGAACTTCTCTGAGTCCTCATCTAATACGCAGTGATTGAGATGGATAAAATGGTTTAGGGAAGGGAGACTACCAAAAAATAGGTCTGTAAAAGGCATTAGTAGTTGAGTATCTCTATTCATCTGCTTCCTCACCTTAGGAGAAAAATCTACTAGCATTCCTCAGACAAAAACTGTCCAAAAAGCATGTGTATGGAATGAATATATTCTGAGCCGAATAAAGAGCAAAGGAAAGTTTAGAAGACGCTTGTAGCACAGACATTTGTTTTCTTAATCTTCATGAATGAAGTGGGAGTTTCCTGGCAACTTTTAGCATTGTTTTCTAACTAATTAAAACTGTATTTGGCTCATAGGGAAAAGGGCTAGTAAAGATCTCAAGAGGTTAAAGTGTTCTTCTGTCCTCCAGTCGGAAGGCATAGTGTTTTGAAAAACCTACCTGTCAATTACTTCCATGAGAAAAATATTATGTTCTAAACCAGCCTTGGTTTCTGAAAATGAGTTATTTTAGATCGAGGTCTCTGGAAAACTCAGACTGAGGGAAGGACTGTTTTTTGTAGTAAATACTAGTCTCAGCTGTGTAACATTGCCAGAGCTAAACAACAGCAGAGGGCCATTACAATGGGAAGCACCAAGTCTCCCTGGCAGATGCACAGGGACCACGGTCTCTACTGAAGTAGCTTTCTTGTTGGATGTAGATGTGAATTTGGTTAGATGAGGCTCACTTCAGTGTTCCGAAGTTCTGTCTGTTTTGCTAGTCATGAAGTGAAATTATCCCTGGGTTTCAATAGTAAGTATCAAGGTCTAATACCTATTTTCCTGTGCAGGCCACAAATCCTCTTCTACCTTTTAAAATTACTGGATGACCTGTTTTTTATGAGGGATACAGAGTAAGAAAAGTCTTTTTTTTGAGGTTAAGAGGTTCTTAACACACTTCTGAAATCCATTTTGACAATAAACTTACTCTTGCCTGAGGTGACTTTTTTGTTGATTTTTTTTTTTTTGTTAGGGAGAGGGGAAAAAAAAAAAGGGCTTTAGCTCTAAACGCAAAAATACTGTCCAAGTTCATATTGGATTTTCTCTTTACAGTGCCCGCTGCATTGAATAATTGTATTGTACAGGCTGCCTATGCCGTAGAGCAAGAAACATTTGAAGGGCAGAGGTTGTGGGAGTTCAATAAACTGTTGCTCAGTAGAGAGAGGAGACAAAGTGATGGTAGTGTCAGCAAGGTCTTTCTTGTGCTTTACTTGCTGGTGATGTGTGAAATATTCACCATTCAGTTCAAGGGAAGCAGAAGCTCTTTGCAGGTAGATGGTCTCCTCCCCCTGTTGTGATTATACTGCTGTCCTCCTGGAAGGATTGCTCTTTCAACAGTTACTCTGCTGTTTAGCTGACTTCTTATGAGTGACCAAAAGAATAATAAAAAAAATGGGCAGTGTAACTTGCCTATCAATTATAATAGATAACTTACCTTCAAATAAACATTTATCAGATCTTTTGGAAATGAGGGTAAAAAAGAACTGATAACTCTTTCTTTTTATTTTCTTTCCCTCACCCTCTAAACTTGAAAAATAATCGATGTGGTTGAAACTTCCATAAATTTCAGTGTGAAGTTCCGTTTGGGAATGATGGGCATTTATTGGATAACCTGACTATCAGTATAATTACTACATTTTTTTTTATCACAAACATTATTTTTAATATACATATTTAATAATATATATTTAATAATGTAACTTATTAGAATAATATAATTTAATTATATATATATAGTGTTTTTTTTTTAACTTTGTAATGTCTGGAGCACTCCTTTCTGGCCAGCTTTGATCCATTACAGCTTTTATACAATGTCTGTCTCTCTTCTCTTAAGTCAGTGTGGGAGCCCTGTGTTTGTGTGTGAATGCTTTAGATGATTAACATTGTTGTTTATATGGGGTTTGTTGCCATTTAGTGATGAAAGCATTCAATTTCATTTTCTTTTGAGTCTCTAAGATGTTTTGACTGACATTCCCCCTCTGTGTCTTATTTTTCTGGATCGTGTTAGCATACAGAAGTCTACAGACAAGGTGTGTAAAACTGAAAGAACTACCCTTAAAATCATGAAGAATTAATTGATATGTTCACAAACTTATGGGTTTTGCAGCTTAACCTACGCTACCCTTCCCTTAATTTGAAACTGTTTTCTCCATCTCATGAGAAATACTACAGGTTCATGAGACGTACAGTATCGTGTACGTTCTTTGATTCTCCCTTTGTGCTCTTGGTTTCCAATGCACTGACTGCCTTTCTCTGTTAATGGTGATTTTTACCCCAGTACAGATGCAGGACACTACAGTCTACTATGAGTTATTTGTGTGTTGTAGTTTACTTGTAAGGAATAGTGAAAAGTAACTTTATTTGAAACGCATTCTCTTTTTGCTTTTCACTGTATGCTTTCCACGTAGGGCTGTGCCTAAACTCTGGAGCAGTAGTAGTGCTTAGAGAGGTACAAATATCTCTCTAATAAAAGGTGTAATTGTAAAAGTTCAACTTCACTTCAGAAAAAGGAAAGAAGAAAAATGATGAACCCAATAATATAGAATTAAGTGGAGAGTGTTAACTGACAATTGGTATGCATCTGCCTTGGAGTTTCAAGCTTAACACTTAAAATTACTATAATAGTACAAAATTGGAGGAGGATAATGCTTCTATCTTTGTTCATTTATGTTCTGCTTTTGCAGCACTTCGGATATAGCCATCCTGTTCTTTTATACGCAGCCAGTTTGCCTGTTACTGTTTGTGTGAGATTTTTTTAATTTTTTTTCCTTGTGAAAAAGCAAGAAAAATGTTTTCAGAGGAGGGAGGGAATTTTTTTTTTTTTTTTAAACCACCATAGATCATCAGGGGACTTGGGGGTGTTTCTTGCCTTGAAGTTTTTTATGAATTGCTATCTTTCCAAATGGAAGGGTTTTGCAGGCAGACCGCGATGGTCCAAAGCATCTTATTTACTGAAATACAGAGCAGGTGAAGTAGAATGTGGCAAATTAGAGGTCCTAAATTCTGTGGAGCTACTAAACATTGCATAGCTGAAATCTCTTTTTACTTTCTGGTACGGCTGAGTTCATGCACCTGGAAAAGCTGCAGGACAGAAGTCTGCAGGTGACATGAACTGAATTGGTCTCACAGCTGAAGCAGTTCAGATAAACTGATACAGATTTTATCTTTAGGAACAGCCATTTGCACGAGCAGAATGAATTGAAACCTGCACGAGTGTTGAAAAGATTTTTGTTAGAGTATGTATTTAAGGTAATAAAGGCTATCATTTGTCATATATTAGACAAAGAAAAGGAATCCTCAAAGTGATGAAACTGTAAAAGTGTTAGAAATAATAAATAAATAAATTAAAAAGGCCTCTTACTTTTTGGAGGTTCTGATCAGCTACAGTGTGATATGTGTGTGTTGGTTTGATAGATTTTTACAGATCAAACATCTCTGCTCTCTGTCTAATTTTGTGTGTGTGCTTCACCCTTTAACCTTGCCTCACCTTTTTTGTGTGAAAAGGACAAGATAAATATTGCTAATCGCTTAATACTTATGTCTGCTAAAAGACTTTTTCAAACTATCAACAGTGCAAACACATCAGGGAAAGCTGAAATATTAAACTACTGGAACAGATTTGGCAGAAAGCAAAGCTTTTTTTCTTGTAAGACTTTATTTTTAACATCAGATTAAATCAAATAGGCCATAATATAACTACAAAAGTCTGAAAGCTATCTCTTTAATAGAGTGAATCTTTAACTTAGTATATATTTTCTAGCTACATAAGTTATTATGATGGTACATATTTTTCCTGAAATTTTAATTGCATATTCATCAAGGAACTGATTTGACGAAGCACTTAAGAATAAGCTTAATTATAAGCTTGTGAATAGAGACATTGTCATTAGTTTTATTTTAAGATTAATTATTTGTTGTGCTCAGTTTTGTTGAATTGGAGGCATGAAAAAGAGTTTTGCTTTCCTATTGTAACTCTTTGGGTTTTTTCTTCTGGGGAGAAAAATCCATGGAAATGAACCTCTTTTTCTTGGGGACTAATTTTGTGTGGATTCTACTCTGCTTGTTTTTCATTTTTTCTGTAACAGTGGTGTCCCTGAGCTGGTGGGCAGTGCGGAGGGGAGAGATGCTGTGCTCCTGAGCAAACAGGACATTTTTAAAAGCCGAATGTGCCAATTTGATACCATGCTTTTAGCATTAGCGGTAAATTAGCAAGATCTTGTAAACAATTCTTTTGTGGGATAGATTTTCAATTGCAAACGCTTTGCCTCAGTGTTTGCACTGATCTCAACAGGTTTTTTGGTGTGGGCTGGTTGGGTTTGTTGTTTTTTTTCCTTAAGCTAACCTCAGTCACCTTAAATGAACCTTGTCAGGACAAGGGGCACCATTTTCAGTAACCTCCTGGTAACAGCAGCGAAGACTAGGTAGTCTGAAGCCAGTTCATGTCTACTGTTCTCAGCTGGAGAACAAAAACATTTGGTAAAGCGAATGTGTCTTCAGAGTTGAAATGAGATTTTAGTTCTGAATTAATCTTCACTGCAGAAAGAGGCTTGGCTTTTGATCTTCCCGAGGGACCTCTTTGGAAGTAGAGAGCTTTGAATTCTGATGGGTGACTGACAGTGTAGAAGAGGTGTGATAAAGCTTATGGTCTAGAGAAACCTAGTCATCTGAAAGGTCAGTTGGACTGAGGGTGGGAATAAACATTTTCCTGCTAATGCATTTTTAAAACAGAAGGGATGTCAGCAAACAGTGCTGGAGAAATGGATTATAGATGTCTGGAGTTGACTCAGGAGTCATTATCCGATGGCTCTTTTGAAGACAACAGAGGCAGGAAAAAGAAACAATGCTACTTGCCGTGTTCTAAAATTCAGAAGATTAGACAATGCCAGGGAAATGGCATAAACGCTGATTGCAGCAAAATGTTTTTCTGTCTCTTTCCTTTAGATAATTGGAAACGTTGCCTGAGAAGTTTGGCACATTTGTTGTAAAAGACGTCGTTGAAAAGAGTTTCCAGATGCTGTATGACAGGGTGCTAGCAGGTGAACCGCAACACTTAGACTGGACTGTTTGAGGTGGAAAGCTTCATCTGGCATCTAGAACAGTGATTCTTATCTCCATCCTCACCATCCACAAAGATCTTAAAATGTCAGATAATCCAGCCTGTGTCATGGTCCATCATGAGACTTTTACGTTACTTCTGCATCTAAACTGACTGCAGCATACACTCATGGTAAAACAAACGCTCCATTATAAGGAGTTTTAATTGTAAAACTTCAGCATGAAATGTTTAGAAAGTATTACAAGCCTAGTACAGTGTAAAATCTTTCTGGGGATGGCAGCAGTTTCTGTGTGTTTTCCACCTGGAGCACTCGGATTCAAGAGGTTAAGCAAGTTGGCCAGTGTGATGTCTGTGTGAAAGAGGGAATAAAATAAGGAAAGAAAGGAATGGATCTCCAGTGCCTTGTTGAACTCTTGCATCTGAAACAGAGCTTGATTTTCTTTTGCAGCTAATAGTTTATAGCCTGTATCTCTTCCGTATCGCACACATTCCTATAGATCTGGTTATGTTATTCCAGCTATCTGCTACAGTGTAGGCTGAAGAAAAATATTTTTTTTCTCTTATCTGTGCTCTGAAGTTCAGCATCAGTCTGTTGGAGTAATTATACTCAAGTGGCTTCAATTGTTGTGCAGCTTCCTGTTTTGGCTATTTTTAAAGCCTGATACCTTGTTCTTTTTGCAGGCTTCGCGACTACCCAGCTTTACACAAAAGAGACTGTGTTTCTTTGTGATGCCGCTGCTGATCCCTGACAGATTGTGTGTGTGTTTGTGGCCAAGTTTAGCTGAGTGAAAACCTGGCCTACTTTCTAAAGATTATTTTGTTTTTCAGGCTGTAATAAATGTGGCAAATTTGGAAGCAGAGAGGACTGTTCAGGATGCCGTATTTGCATGCCAATACTTAGAGTGCATTCGCAGATCATTAGTGCTTCTTAGCAGTGCTGGAGTGCACTGGGTAGCTTTGATGCTGTACCTAGATGTATTTCTTCAACCTTACCTGCTGCTTCCTGAGAGTAGGTGTCACAAGGGAACTGCAAAGGCTTTCCACATAACTCTTTGCACTTCAGAAACCGATAAATCATTGTTTTTTACCATACTTCCTTGCAGGGCAAAAAAGAAGAATGTATATGCTTTTGTTAGTAGACTTTTAAATATTTTTTTTTAAACATTTCTTCTGCTCAAAAAAACGTAAATGGTTTTGGTTTGTCTTAAAGCAGTTACGAAACACTTTGCTTCAGATCAGATGCCTAAAAGGCTAGCAATAAGTCCTAGGCCAGACCCCTAATTCTTGTAAGTTATCACAGTTTGTATAAAGTAAATTTGGCTGAGAATCTGAGTTACTCTATACTTTGTGCATGGTTTTTTTGTGTTACATGAAATCCAACAAGTCTGTTTATTCCATTACCACTCTCAACATGGGGGAATGAATGAAGTCTTTCGAACTACAAAGGATTCTTCTGGTGTCGAAAACTTTCTAGCTTCATCTGTGATGGCTGTTGTTATCTGGAATACCCTTTTCCTGTAATGCCTGATGGCACGTTTAAATACTAACTCTGCAGTTCTGCTCTTTTAAGGAAATAGGACAGACCTACTTTTTGTTCTTAAATGGTTCTGAAAGGCTTCTCAAAGTTCACAGGTTTTTAGAATTCCAGAATTTTCAGGTACAGACCACTCTAAAAGACTTTTTGCTAGAAAAAGAGATGTTTTCATCTTTATGATGTGCATCCAATGCACCTTGTAATGAAGATGTGATCTACCCAGAAATAGCATACAGCTTTTACAAGCTTTGATTGCATTATGGATTTGATGTTGATTGTTAGTATAGATTCTCAAGCTGCATTGTAACTTCTTTGAGTGTAATTTACTCTTTATTTCAGGTTTGAGTATTTTACTATATTAATCCTTAATTTAGGATTTTTCCTTTGTAATTATTTCTTTTTCTGCTTGAATTCTAAATTTTCACATCAGGTGCATTAGACAAATCGTGTCAAGCTATCTAGTAAAATAAAACAGTGCCACATCACAAAAAAAACCTTACTTGAGATTTGATAAAAATACATACGGTGCTAAAAATTTGACCTTAGCTCATTTTATAGGTAAGTGTGGATGGGCAGGTTGTATCTGCAATGTTGTAAGTGACTGTAGCTGTCAGTATGTAACATATGCTAGAGGGAATAGCTGGCTGTGTCCTAAGTTTATGGTTGCCATCTGGTAGCTTTTCTCCTTTGTTGTTTCTCCCTACAGCTTCATCCTGTGTCCTGCAGCATCAAAACAGCAGATCCAGCTCCTTGCGACACGCTTTCCTGCGACAATACAAAGTTGCAAAAGCATACAACTGGGCCTCGAAATTATTTTGGATTTAGTTAAAGAAATAAGTGTTCTCACATTTGCACATGACAACGATACTGTTTTCTGTGCTCAAGCATAAGATTTAGTGCATGTTAGAAATTAATTGTTTTCCCATGCTTTTTAGATCTTGTACGGAACGCTACTTTAATCAGGTGTATAGCTTAGTATATCTTTTACTTGTGTTAAAAATAAATCTCAAAAAGATTAAATGTACCAATAACGTCCACCTGAAAACTCATTATTTCTGCCTCAAGATTTGTCGGAAGGTTGGATAATAGGGTGGTTGGAGTAGCAGATGGGAACTTTTCATGGTTGGCATTGCTGCACTGACTGGGTGTACTGGCTGTAGTCGGAAGGAGCTTGACCTTCCAACAGTATGAGGTCTCAGAGCAGTGTCTGGCAGATGTGTAAAAGATGCTGATTGATACGGAGTGCAGTGTGCCAGGCTGCTGCTTGATTGGGAGCTGTCTGCACTCGTGCTAGTTCAACAGAGCGCGTCTTGTGCAACATGCAGTCAGTCTACTTTAACACAGAAAATGTTTCTATAGTCAGACTGTATAAATAGTGAGAGTACATATATATATGTGTTTATAAAGATTTCTAAAAAATACACCTCACTTACTACTGTGTTGAGAAAACATACTTTCAAATGAAAAAAAAAAAAAAACCACCCCAAAGTATTTATTGTATACAAGTTGTCAGACCATTGTGTCTGTTTCTTGGTTTCCTATTCCTTGAACGTGAGCGGTTTTTTTTTTTTTTTTTTTTTTTAAAGAGGGGTTTTGGTGGTGGTTTTTCTTGGGTTTGGTGGGGCTTTATTTGTTTCTTGGGGTTTTTTTTGAGAAAGACCGGAGAACCTTGGTGTGTAAAAAAGTGCTTTTTCACTACTTGGCCATGTTTTTGATAGTTCCGATCTTACTGCTATGTTAGTTCTTAAACGTGGAAGCTTGGATAGCCTTTGTATGTCTGCTCCACCATGCCCTGATGTGCAACGTGCTCGTTCTGATTGGCAGATCAGCTGATACAAAAAAATCATCATGAAACAGCTGTGTTGCAACGTCCTCCTCATCTTTTCCCCTTCATTTTTACTATTTGTGGATGACTTTCTGATATTCTTAACATAATGTGGTGTTTCCCTTTGTCTAATGTCTGATATTTGGTGCCTTTGTTAATAACAAGTCCCTTTAATAATGTGTATGTTTCTTATTGTGATTCATGTGAGTTTTATTCTTTGGTATTTCTTTATCGTGTTGCTACTGCAGGGCAGTCCAGAACTTTGGCTATTTTGCAGCTCATTATTTCTTTGAGGAGAGAGAAGTGAGAAGGCTCTGCTGTACTTGAAATCTATACAAAAGTACAGCTTTGAAGCAATAACTTCCTTGAATAGATTGCCTACTTGGCAATATGAGATGGACCTGTCCTTTAATGCTATTTATTTGCACGAAGCATTGCTTAGTTCAGAAAGTAGAACGTGAACTGTAGTCCCCTTCTCAAAACTCAATGGGATTTAAATGATGATTACTCGTATTCTTGTTGTGAGCCTATCAGTGTGCGTCTACTTTAACTGTAAATCTTAGGATTAAAAAAAAATAGAAATCTTGCCGTCACTGGATCTGTCATGGAAACCATATATTCTTAACTTTTGAAAACAACGGCCTCGCAGGCTGTGTGCAGATTTACACAGGGTTTCGCAAGCGATCACAGGCTATGCAGAAAACCGCTTGGCTTGGGAAAGTGTTGGTCCTACGCAGGAAGTCCCTTGTATGACAGAATTCAGTATCTTCAGCTGCAATTCCAGGAATAAGGTATAGTGCTCTTATTTCATTAAATACAAATTCTCAGTTGAAAGCTATTTCTTTCTTCAATATCCTTAAATTGAGGTACTGCTCACTTGTAATGCAGGAGAACACAATGGCTTGTTGTCTCTTTAACCTGTATTAGCACTGTTTTAAAGCATCGTATTAAACTGTGTCCAGAAGTTCCACCAAATATGTATGTACTGAATGAAAATTAATAGTAGAGGGTGATCTCTCATTTTACGTGAACTAATGGTGAGGCTGACTTTTTGATAGTTTGAAAGTGTTGGAAATAGCATATGATGGCGTCACTTCGTGCCCTGTTTTAAAAATCCTTTTCTTATATCTGATATTACATACAATATTACTGTAATCCCTTTGCAACTTCTCTGAGAGTGGCAGGGGAAAAGTCAAATGCTGCGTGAATTTGGTTTTAGCTTCTTGAGTCTGAGAAGGCTTCGGTTTCAGATCCAGGTAATTGCTGTTTCTGTCTTGTCTTAGGATGGATTATTCATTATCTTATATGTGAGCATTGCCAGTCTTCCTAATTAATACTTACCTGTTCTACAGTGTGGTGACTTCTTTTAATTAGAAAGCAAGCTGAAATTCTTCTGAAAAGGAGAGTGATAAACTGTGTTTGGAGGAGAAAAGGCAGTGTCAGATTGTCTTTTTTTTTTTTTTTTTTTTAATCAAACCCGTTTTTGTAAAATTCTGTTACATTTTGCTTATATATGCCTGTCAGTGAAATTAGGATCTCTAATTGTATTTATTGCTGATATATTTGCCTGGACATGGTGCTTTTAATTTTTTTTTTTCTGCAGGTACTGGATTAAAATTTAACGTTTAAGAAAACTATTTCAATTTCTTGCTCTTCTTTTCATTGCAATCATCTCTGGTGGCCAACAGCACCTCGAGGAGAATGCCCTTCTGCAGGTTCCCAGGTATCCCTGGGTATAGTGGTATTTTTCTTACAAATTTAAATCTCAGGAGCTAGACAGTTACAATGGTGCACTTCAGAGCGAGAGCCAGACAGAGAGGGAGTCGCTTCAGAAAGAACATTCGCTTAATACGTAGACATGCACAGGGAAGTGCTCGATCCCACAATCTGGGGGGAAGAAACATTTGCTAATGATGATGGTTTTATATAACCTCTTGGGGACAGATTCTGCAGGTATAAGAATTTGTGCCTGTCTGCTGAGTTTTGTGGAAAATATTGCAGTGTACTTGGATCTTTTGTTATTTCAGGTAATTCTAAAATACTTATTTATTGTAGATATTTCCTCGATATATATGGATTCTACACCCCAGTGTATTTTATACTGAAGCTCTTTCTGTAGTCCTCAACAGTGGAGATGAAGGACTGTTTACTGCCGTATGTTTTTCAGAATGTAAGGTTTTCGTCTCGCAAGCTGTTATTCATTAAACTGCACATAGTCCGTATTCAATAATCTGTTGAATATCTTTGAATTACTTTTTAGCTATAAGAAACAAAAAAATATGCAGGCCTTTGTTCAGAAACACACTGATGCTTTGAATCGCCCAAAGCTGGAGCAGGGATTACCGAAAATTAAAGAAGAAAAGAGTGGGCAAAATGAGTCTAAGTTTTTGTTGTGCTAAGCCCGGAGAAATCCCCCAAAGCAGGAATTTAAAGCTCAAAGTTTAATACTTTTGTCAGCATGCAAATGGAAATACTACAACCAGTGTATTTTCATTGGAAAAAAAAAAAAAGGAAAGGTGCTGGTTCTGGGCCTTTTCAGGAACATACTTAACCGCAATTCATCTTTCTTTTTCAAAGATTAAGCAGTAAAAGCACTGCAAATAATACAGTGGACTTCAGAGCACAAAGATGTGCAGTTGTATATGCTGACTAAAAAGTTTATGTTTAATGAATCTTTAAGAGATGGGGATATTGGTTTTTCTTACTCAGAGCAGACAGTAGAATATTATGGCTATTACAAAATGCTGTGAAACAAAGCTTATGATTATGTACTGTCTGCGGTATTTTTCAGTAATGTAGAAAGAATTGCTGACCTTCACAATGACAAATGCCTTGCATTAGTACAATCATGCCTAAGACCTCTTCTTCCAAAACCTGCAAATACTCCAGTGGGTGTTAAGTATGATCGAGTACTCTGTAGCAGCGAAGAAGTCGTTACTGCTTCTGGCAGTCTCATGGTTTTCTTTTAAAGCTTCTTAAAATGCATAAAATCAAAAAACTCTGAGAAATGGTACAAGCACTGCTTTTGTACGCAGAAATAGAGGAAGCAGAATGGGTATGACAAAAGATGCACTGCATATGAAGTGCCACAGTATAGAGCACTTCAGGGTGTATGACAAATAAAGGGAGGTACAAAAGTAGATGATAGCGTAGATCATAAAAGTGAGTGAAGGGACGTAGTTTACAGCAGGTGATGGAAAGCCAGCCTGTGGAGAACATATACGCAAGAAATGTTTTCTAGCTTGCTGCTGGCCATACTGGCAGAGGGTACCGACCAGCCTTTATAGCTGTAGGTAACTTCAAATACCAAATTGCATGCGGTGGCTGACAGTTTGAGCCAGAGGTTCTTGAGGTGGTGCACACGTGGTGCCAGCTTGTGTAGGAGGAGGGTTTGCTTTGGGGGATAATACAGCTTTTTGGAATTTCTCATTTCACTAAGTCGCTGGAGGCTGTAAGGGTCAAGGAAAGTGGGCAAAGGAAAGAATATGCAGCTGTCTCTCCCCTCCAGTTCTCTCTTTCTTTTTTTTTTCCCCCCCTCTTTTTATTTTTTCTCCTTTTAAGGGAGAGTGCAAGCTGAAGGAGCAGTAGACTAGCTGGCTTGACTTCCTTCAAGAAAAATACTGGAGGAAAATAGTTACATCGTTTTGAAGGCTCCTAGAGAAAACAGTCTGATCAAGAACAAGCACATTTAAACCAAGTTGGTCTATCGCTGTGTTTCACAAAAAAAATCAGAGGCAGTAGATGTTTTCTCGCTTAACTACCAATATGACTCTTGGTATAATGTAATGAGCATAGCAGGGGAACCTGAATTAGGTGACGCAAAGCAGAGTACAGCTGGAAAACTTCCAGTTGTCACCAGTTCACTTGCAAATTGTAAGTTTTGCAGAGGTCTGATGTTGTTCTGCATTTCTGTGAGCAGGCTGAGTGATTGAATACGTGTACTCTGTTACATTTCCAGGTGACATTTCATCCTTAAGGGCCTTTAAGGATAGGTTAGACAATTGTCAGAGTGATGTGGGCAGAGCTGATCCTGCCTTGAGGCAACAGATGCAGTCTTTTTCAGTTCTAGCCCATTTGCCTGGCTCCTGCCAGTTCTCCCTCTGACAGCTTAGGGGTGGGGAGGGGCTTTGTTTGTTTTATTTAGTTGTTTTCTTAATATTCTGACATTTCCAGGGAAGAGGGAACTTCTTTTCCTATATTTTGGCTGTTAAGCATCGTTATACTAGTCTGGGCCTGTTGAAACTTTGCTAGAAGTACCTTAGTTCAGTCATTCCCTTCTGTCTGAGATGGAGTATTGCTTTTGAAGGGTCTTCTGTGTGGCATGTGCGTTCTAACACTGAAGACACTTGCAACAGTTTTGTGTAACTTGATGTGGTACTGGTTTGCTGTGCTAGAACGCTATGTTTTATATACATGCACCATAAGAATGACTTGGTTGTGGTCTGGGCTAGAGGGTACTACAAGAATATAATCAAGAAGTGTAGATTTTATTGTCATTTGAGCATGGTAAGACTTGCATAGGCCTGTTATCTAACACCACCTAAAGAAGAAATAGTGTTTTGAGTATGGATCTGTCCCCTCTAACAGAGTTAATTCTGGCTTCTTAAAAGGCCATCAAAAAACCACTAAGCTCGTAGATATTGTCTGTCTATTTAAATGGCTGTAGCGTGATTTGTGTATCTTTCTTTAATTCTACATGTATTTTGGTCATCATTGTCTGGCAGTTCTTAACAACAGGTTCAGTGTACAACATGCCATTCCTTAATTAACCATTTCTCCCAAAATAAATACAAGCATATAACTGTTACCCTTCATAAGATGCATGGTTCAGTTTTACTGATTCCATTGGGTCACATCAGCCTGGATTACAAGGTACAAAGTGACCTTTCTCCAACTCTAAATAGATTAGGTTGGTGGCCTGCCACTGACTTGGAGCCCTTCTTCCAAATGTACTGTTCTGGTCCAAGCCAGGTGTGGGCTCATTTTATTTATTGTTATATTGAAAGTGCAGAATCAGTTCAAATTATTGCACCTTGTATCTGAGTGATGCAGAAGTATCTGTAATAAGAATAATAAAAACTATTACACATTCATTGGAATACTAGTGAAATGTTCCTTATTCCTAAATACAGCTCTGCTGTCTTTCTAGCTGAGTTTTCAGACTTCCTTGGAAGGCCATGTGATATAAATAGACATAAACTGTTTGCTATCAGGCTAATAACAATCTTCTTGGCATCCCAGTGTATCTCCTCAGTCCCTGCGAACCATCCCATCTTATAAGAAAAGATGCCGTGAGGAGTCTTGTATTTTTATTAGGAAAATTTATTTTCTTATGACAAAAATGGTATATGCCAGAACATCTCTGCTAATTTTCTCAGTTAACGATTCAGGAAAAAAACAACTAAAAACAGGTTTCAGCATGGCTGAGCAGAACTGCAATGGCTGATGCTACGATGAAGGTTCAGCTCTGGAGTCCTCAGCACAAGAAGGACATGGACCTGTTGGAGTGGGTCCAGAGGAGGGCCACAAAGATGATCAGAAGGCTGGAGCACCTCTCCTGTGAAGACGGGCTGAGAGAGCTGGGGTTGTTCAGCCTGGAGAAGAGAAGGCTCTGGGGAGACCTTGTAGTGGCCTGCCAGTACCCAAAGGGGGCCTACAGGAAAGCTGTGGAGGGGCTGTTTGCAAGGGCATGTAGCAATAGGACGAGGGGCAATGGTTTTAAACTAGAGCAGGGGAGGTTTAGATTAGACATTAGGAAGAAGCTCTTTACAATGAGGGTGGTGAGACACTGGCCCGGGTTGCCCAAAGAGGTGGTGGAGGCCCCATCCCTGGAGACATTCAAGGCCAGGCTTGATGAGGCTCTGAGCAACCTGATCCAGTTGAAGATGTCCCTGCTTAATGCAGGGGGGTTGGATTAGATGAACTTTAAAGATCCCTTCCAACCCAACGCATTCTATGATTTTAAAAAAGATTGTTATTTACAGAGTATAATAAACAATTACAGTTGTGTTGCAGCTGTCAACACAAATGAGTAAAGTACGCTTTGCAGTTAAGAATCCTTTTATGCTATTTGTTCTGGAACTTGTTCACAATAATTTGTGAATTATTCAAAATTCAATGTTGGTCTTACTGGCATGACTTGAATTAATGAGGGTCCATTACACTGTATTTCACAATTAAAAGTTGACGAGAAGGTGTGCCTTTTTCTCTATCATCCTGTGTTCTGACACGCTATCCACAATACTACTGTGTTAAGTACGGCAGAATATAGATAAGCATAAAATACAGAGTAAAAATCAGCATTTTGGCTAAGAAGTGACTCTGTTATCTGCTTAACTAAAAGTTGCTTTTATTTTAATTATTCATCCTCTAATGTATGGGATGGCTAATCTAGCTGGTCTGTAAGGCCCTGTCTTGCATAGCCAGGAGGGGCATCAGTTGATGTCCTGGCTCGGCAGTGAGCAAGAGGTGGGACCCCTGACGTCCAGGAACCCCTTCAACCCCTGAAAGGCCATGCGACTCCACAGAGCCCACCTGCCTCCTCTTCCCAGCTCCTGGTACTCGGGAGCAGTGTCCAAGGGCTGCAGGGCACCTGAAACCATCATGAACATGCGGATCCTCCTGGTGTTGAAGCCTGTGTCGCCGCTTGGCTTTTTGTGAGCAGAAATGAGAAGAGATGGGAGATGAGAGAAAGAGAAGGTGGTGGGAGAATGACAAAGGGAACTTCAAAGACATGCAGAGATCCTGAAAGAATGGATACGGATCTAGATGAGAAGAACTGAAGGAAAATTTGCTAAGGAAAGAAGGCAGGAAATGAATATGGGAGGGAAAGAACGGGTAAGACACTGTATGAGTGTAAAGAAATAAGACTGTGGCTGAAATTTGAGGAAAGGCTGAAAGGGAATAACAGCTGGTTAGAGGATGAAGGCTGGGTCTCTACAAACACAGAGTATGGATGAGGAAGTTATAATGTGCATGTTTGAAGTGGGTTTCAGCTTGAAACCTTCTTAAACTTAACTTCCGATTTTTCTGGCTTGTTGTTGAGAGCCAAAGCAGAATACTTGTACAAGTTCCTGGATGCTGTTGGCTGAAATCAGGGCCAATCCTCATTATTAGATAAATTATACCCTTGAAAACATACGAGCTGTTGAAAAGTAGCTGAAAAAATAAAATTACTAAAATCATGGAAAATAGGTAAGAACAAAGGCTGCAGTAGCAGGAATGTGGAAAACAGAAAGGAAAGTGAGCATAACCTAGAAAAAGGCAAAGCAAGAGAAGAGCCCACCTGCAGAAAGTGATGGGAGTTGGAGGAAACCATAATGAGAGGCAGTAGCATGTTTTCCTCTATTAGCGTGGGTGTTTTTGGTAAAGAAGCAATGGCGGGTAGCCATGGTTTTGGTCCGTTGTGTTGAGACGAGGCCAGGACACTGATAGTTTCTCCAGCTGGCTGCCACTATACTTTTGCAAGTGATGAGCAGCCAACTACTTTCTGCACTCAGGATCTGCAGTTTTTGGGATCTTAGAGGTGGATATGGTCAACTTTGCTGAAGACATGTTTCCATTCAGTATTTGTGATGTGGTAATTTATTGAAAGGAAATCATGATACTTCTTGTAGACTATCTGAAAACTAGGCCGTGATTCAGTAGCAATTTTTTTCACCATTTAGTAGATAATAATGTAAAGGTTTGAAAACTGCTTTATGCTTTACCATTGTCCTATAAATGCTGGTTTCACAAATGATCTGGTTCTGGCTGACAAATTAATTGGTCTGGGCTGTCACATAATGCTGCTAGGTGAGCAAAACCAGTCCAAATACCATGTAACACAAAAATGTTCCAGTACCTGTGTTTCCCTCTTCCTCTTTCTTTGTACTTTGGAGAGAATGGACCATGCCAGGGTGGAGGAAACATGCCCTGGAGGAAAACATCTGAAAAATTACTCCGTATTTATACATGTTTCACTTCATTTGTGTGTTTCTATCCCAGGAACTGTGTAAATGTGTAGTAATGAAAGTGCTGTTCTGAAGCAGGCTGTCTGTGTTGGTGTACTTCTGAGGGGCTTGGAATTTGCATTTGAGCCTGCTGAAGATAGCTACAAGTGGCTGAGGTTAGGGATATTGTTTGGCTGGACAAAGGAAGAATTGGAGTTGTCTCTCTTCCTTCATGTTTGCTAAAGCCTCTCCAAAAACCTGACCCACTTTAATGATTGTGGGGGAATATCCATGGCAACCATAAAGGCACTCGGTGCAAGAACAGTTCCTATTAATATTGTAGTTTGCAGGCTCAGATTTAGATTGAAGTTTAGGTTGCTGGTGATCTTTATGCCAGAGCAAAGCGCACTCTCTCTCTCTCTCTCTCTCTCTCTCTCTCTCTCTCTCTCTCTATTAAATATTGGTGAAATGTTCTATGTTGTAAGCATAGTCTGCTAGGACATGGTCTCCATTGTTGTGCAGGATGGTGCCCACTAGCTGTGCCCAGAACCGTAAGGATTTGAATAGACAAATCCAACTGAGACAATGGGAAATTAGTTGAGAGTTGAAGCCTGGATTAAGAAAGGACATCTCAGCCCAGCTACTGGGAAAAAAAAAAATTCTCACTGCTCCTTTTAACTGATCATAAGCTGCTGTTCTTATTTTTTGTGGGCTTGAGTGTGTGTCTCTGCTGTGCTGAATTACCAGTTGAACACTGCTTCAGTGTTGCTGGCTTCCATTGTGTAATCGTCTCTCTCCAATTAAAGACAGGAGCCACCAAGGTTTAGGCTGTTTCTTCAGACAGGGCAAAATGTGTTCACTGGTTTGTTTTCAGAGGCTAAAGTACTTGGAGTTATTTATGTGGTACAGGACATAACATTTTAAAGAAACATGTAGATGAAGTTCTGCCCAGATGTTTAGGATCTATTCTGATCAATTTTGAGATAAACAGACCCCACATGGATGTGGATATACATACAGACACATTGCTTTGCAAATTTGATTTTTCCCCCCCTTTTACAGTGTCGTGCTGAAATAAAATAGGTGTCTTTAAAAAATGTTGCTGTATTTGGATATGATAGATTATATCATGCATAACTAGTTTTCTGGGACATAGATGAAGGTATCTGCCATCTCTGTTTTACTATTGCTTCAAGAAACATAATGCAGTATCTACTTCTTTTAGTCGTGATTTTGATTAAATTTTTTGCTTTCACAATTTATACATGGCTGTGTAACTTGGATGTACCGCTGCATTTCCATGTAATATACCTTCTGAAATAATACGATCCTCTCTCGTTGTCAGTCCTATATCTGAGGCTGGCAAGTGTTTAATCATGTTATCATTTATTTTGATTGCTGCTTAGTAGTAACTTCTCATTTGCACCTTGACTCTATCCTGGGCAAGGAACTCCATTTTGGTAGCCTCTGTACAATGCACAAAAGAAAAGGTGTTTGGTCACTTAAACGATTAGGGGACTAATTTGTGCTTAATGGATAACATTTGCATTTGTAACTTAATACAACATGTTCCCTTAAAGCTACAAACAGAGGTAAGTGGTATATATTATGCTTCTATGATTAAAAGCTATCTGTATTACTAATGCTGAGTGTTTCAAACTTGTGGTTACTTATTAACTTTTTAATAAAAATAAAACTGATAATCCCTGCAACAAATTTTAAAGCTGTTTCAAAAAGCCATCTGCCCTCAATAAACCTGAAACAAATACTACCTGATTACATAGGTATTGTTATTTTTGTAGATTTACTAACTTCCTTTCAGAGACCTGAATACAAATGACCTTGATAAAATATTACTGCTTTTCTCCTAATCCACTTTGTGATTTTGCATATTACCAAACTTGTAATGGTTTTACTGCCTTTGCACCGAAAATACATTGTTGTTGATTTGAATGGGGTTGTTGGCTGAGTCATAAGCCACCAAAGCATTGTGGTATCTGTATTCTTAGCTCAAATTCTGCTGTTGCTTTCAAAAGCGCAATACTAACTTGTTTCCTAAAAAAATGAAGTAAAAGTGGTATACAGCGACTTGGTTTCTTAAATTATCCATTGCAGTTTATTTCAGGCAGAAACTTTGTTTTACTCCTAATGCTTTTTTTTCTCCTCCTAGGCAGTAATTTTTCTCCCCTTTCACTTCCCCTTAAGTAGTCTTTAAAAGAATTGGGGCTTTATTTCATGTAAATGCTAACAAGGTCAAAGTTTCAGAGGTATTATTTTCTCACTGCCAGAATACTCACTTTGCTATTCTGAAATGCAAATGGTTTTTAGCCACGTAACTGAACTAAGAGGAAGATGTGATGGGCAAGGTTTGTTTTTTTTTTTTTCCTGATTTGAGTCTCTATCAGTTCACTCTTTTGTGCATGGTTTTATCTGGACAGCAGTTCGCCATCCTAACAGCAAAGCCAGAAAGCAGCAAGGTTGGCCAGGTGGCTCCCAAGGGCTGGCGTTGGCATGGAGGATGGTAGCCCTGTGGGAGAGGCTCCATCCCTTGCAGTGCCAGGGCTGAATTGGGAGCTCATTCCTTTGTTGTAGAGATTTGAGGATGTTTGTTTATTTAATATGCTGGTACTGGAGAAAAATGGAAGCTACCCGTGGGTGGGTAGTTCCTGTGTATATTCCTGTCTAATACATGATTCTTTCAAATAGGTGAAGGGATATAAGATCAGCATCCAGACAACTAACTTCTATAATGCTCTCAAAATCCTGAACCTTGCTCATAAATCTCACACCTCCTGTGCCAGCGCTGCTTCTCTCATGTGGGACAATGGGTTATTCCTATTCCATTGAAGTTTTTAATCCTCATTTTCCTTTTTAAAAGAATAGCAGTTGCAATATATGCTTTACACTTTTATTTTCTTCAGTGCTCAGGTCCTAGATGTGGTTAGGGGTTTATCATAATATTTTGAATAGGAAGTAGGTTTGGATAAGCATTCCAAAAAGCAACTAGAAAGCAAATACTTAATGCGATATTGAGCAGAGAAAGCTGTAATATGCAACTGTCAAAATGTTGTCAATATGGAAGCACGTATCCAGCACAATTTCATTTTTCAACAGAAGGACTAACTAAGGATGTTAAATTCAGAACTCAAAGAGAATGTCTTTATGAATAACATTTTGCTATAAAATAAAAAGTCTCATTTTTGTTGGAAATATTGTCATAAATATCAGTATATTTCATAGTGTATGTTAATGGATTATTTTTAGATATGTTATTTTTATGAAATATCTTCGTGGTAGTCTGTTACAGTGAACAAATGATCTAATGTTAAACACTAAGTATATTTTGAGACTTACTTTAGTAAACAAGTTTAGTGACTTGTTCTGTATTAAAGACTGTATCACAAAGAGAGTTCAAAAATTAGGTTCCTAAAAGTAATATTTAAAAATAACTCTTTTGTTAAATATTTTCTGAGGTCACAGGTATGCTAGTGAAGGTTGAGTGGTGATCTGTCTTCGTGAAGGCTGCATTAAAAGTACAGGCTGTGGGTCTTATTTATTAACTTTTCAAGGGATTGTACCTGGAAGCTTCTAGTGACAAAGATATTCACAGACGTACTAAAATTCCAGACCTTCAGGGCATGGGGCACTGTGACGGAGGAGAGTGGATATCACGGTGTGTTTAAAAAGATGATGCTCAGCCCCTGGCAGCTCCAGTGGGCTTCATGTCTTTTCCTTACCTGCCTGGTAGTGGTGGCTCTGACATTCCTTACGCCCCTCTCCTCCACAGCCTTTCATTTTTGCAGGTATGAAATGTTTTTCCAGTAAAATGAGATGGAAACTACAGATGAGTTAAGTATGTTTAGTGATACAGAAATTCTGCAAAGGTGTGGGGACAGATGTCAAACCAGTAACCAGGCTTTGCTTGCAGTGGAAAGAAGTCATTCTCACGTGTCTAGAAGTCTTGTACCCTCCAGCTGTTTGCGCCCTTCCCCTTTCTCTCCAGCTGGGAATGGGATGCATGAAATCAGCCGGAAAACTTTTGTTTAACAAATGGAAGTGCCTGGTGACTTCCTGCTGAATTCTCACGACCTAAGTAAATGAATTGCTAATTAAAAATGTTATGAAAATAATATTTAATGTAATAGAAGACTAAACCATAATCCTTAAAGATACAGAACTTCGCCTTATGTCACATAATACTTGATACAGTAATAAAACACTTGATAAAGTAATAGGATATTACTTTAGCTAAATAATTACATAAAATAATGGGGACTGACGAGCAAGGTTTCTAGAGGACTGTTCTGTTCCATGTCCTTCTCTAAAGCACTCTTAAGTATGTTGTCTAAATTGTTGCAAAGGAGATAGCAAAATCAGAAATTACTGTGGAAAGGAAAACAAAAATAAGTATCTTGAGATGATGTGGATACAAACTGGGTGTTTGTAAGAGGAAACAATAAGTATTAGAAGTACATGGGGGACTGGCAGTGAATTATAAACTTATGCAAGAATCACCTAATGCAGGGGTTTTTTTTTATAAACCTGAGAATTAAACATTGACTATGTAAGCATTGTCTGCTGATCTTTTATTTTAGCAAAACCATTTGTAATTCACAATTCTATAGGTTTTTATGTGAAATCTTACTTTAGATTTGGTAGCTGTAGTGGTGGATTTATATTTGACATAGCTTTAGGACAAATGGGTGAAATAAGTCCACCTCAAGAAATATGTCTGCTTGTGCCCTTCTGACATGAAATTACTGTACTTTTGTGGCTTGACTTGATCTGTTCCTTTTTCAAAAATACAAGGATAAGATGTGCTGGAAGATAAAGCATTGGTCCAATTGAATTGTTTATTCTCTATTTATTGTAGACACTTTTGTAAAATTAATTCCTTCAGTGTCCCAGAGTTAAGGTTCTGAAAGCTTACTGGTGGTCTTGCTCATACATGAAGAAAACCTTAGCTTTTATAGTTTTGTGGCTCATGTGAGCTACTGAGGGCGTGGTAACAATAGGTACTACTACATCACTTTTCTCAACCTTGTACGTAGTAGCATTCAGTCAGACTCCTCTATTTCTGTGTCTCAGTCAGTTGAGGATTATAATGACCATATAGCTGGTGAGCGTTGTAACTGGTACGTTGATGAGAGTGATGCAATGCTATTTGTTCTATCGGAACCTTTCATACAACACTGAGGAGATCTCTTTTAGTTTTTTCCTGTGAAGATACTGCCAAAATGGTGGGGAGGAGGAATATTATGCTTCCCCTGCTTCATACGTGTTGTGTAAAGTGGAAGGTGGCGTATCCTGGATGAACTATGCCAGATTGACGCTTCTTTCTCTTTGGCATTTTCTCCATTCCTAATCTTCGTGGCCATTTTTAGATGATGGCAACCTCTGAAATCAATCATCAAAATCCAAAGCAGGGATTGTGATGAATTCTGTCCTTGCAGTGCTCCAGTATGTGCTGTCTTGAATTCAGTATTGCGTGAGCAGATGGTTACAATTTACCTTTCTGGTGCTGTCTTAATAGTACGAAATTCTTGCGAGTATTATTAAAAAAAGAGAAAAAAATGAGTATTTTCCTGATAGTTCAGTTGCTCCAGCCGTTTTCCTTGTTTCCATTCATGAGTTGGATTAGAGGGAAGAAGTGGCAGGGAAAGGTGGATTTCTCTGCGGAGCAGACTGCAGACCCAGGAGCAGCACAGGGGCAGCAGGGTGCCCATGTGCACAATTCCTCTTGACATTAATGGCCATTACGACTATAAAGTGAGGCTAGCATGCGGTGATTACACATGAAGAGCCAAATTATTATTGTTAATGATGATGTGTATATGTTTCAGTGAAGGCTGGATTGCTTCTAATGGGTTTTGTTTTCAGTTCCTTTGTTCTGTGTGAGGTACTTCTGGCTCCTGAGTTCTTATTTTAAATAGCATTCCCCTCTTCTGCTGTCTGTGAAACATTATTCCTGGTTTCTCTCTGTTGATTTATACACTTTTATTTCTGCTGTTCCTTTTTTTGGTGTTTTGGGGGATTTTTTTTTGGTTTTGTTTTTTGGCTTCTTTTTTGTTCTTCAACTGTCAAAACAAGTATCATATTTTCATATGTATAGCTTGCACCATATATAACCTATGTAAACTATGAGAGAAGGCAATACATTGAGGGAGCAGTTGTCAAGTAATGGTGGATCAAAAGCAAGGGAACTGGGATTTTAGAGGAGGGAGGGAAGAGGAGGAAACGCATTTCTGCTGCTGGGGCTGAGTGTGCCTGGGCGGTTGGGAAGGTGTGATCACAGCAAGGGGGCTGCTCTGAGAGGGGTCCAGCTGGGAGGAAGGATTTTGAGCTCTCATTCAAGTAGTGATGTCGTGGATGGCACCCACACTTGTACTGGATTCACCAGGTGCAGCAAAGGAAAATCTCCTGGGAGTGGTGAGATTTGTTTTCTGTTCTATTGACACATCATGTGATTCCACCATTTGTATGGTATGATTTAGATGTATACTGCTGACAAGACAAATGGCCAAGCTCTTTCTCCTCCTTCTCCTCCTCCTCCTCCCTAACTCCTGGCTGTGTTTCCTTGGACCAGTTTGTTGATTCAGGAGAAAGCCAACCCATCTCCCACCTTCCCTGACCTCCCCTTCTACACCCCGTGTTGACACCCTGCCCCCCCCCCTTCACTCATGTATGGCATGGCTGCATGATTGCTAAATTCAACGCAAGGGAGGGCTGCCCAAAAGCCACCTTTTGGTGGCTTTCTGAGTTGTGTAAAATTTAACGCACAAGTCCGCACCCTCAGCCTCTTACTCAGGTACCACACACAGCTGTGTCCGAGTTGATTGCAAGGAGGGCATGCAGTGATCAGATGGGATCTCAGCTGAAAAATGGAAGTTTGCCTGCTGTCTAGCAAAAAAGTTTGTGAAGCGGGTATAATCATCAGTGTGCCTCTATGCCTAGAAAAGCTCCTCACAACACTCAGGAAAACCTTAGCAAGTCTGATTCACTGATAGATGACAGGCCTTATTTATGCTCTTCCTACCCTTCTGTTCTTCTCTGAGTTTCTGTATTTGGCAATCCAGCCTGAGATACCCTCTGGGATGCTTCCCACCCTGCCTTCTAATGATGCTAATGGTGAAAATGCATGAGAGGTGATGTTTGGATGTTAGCTTGCTCATGGCAAAGAAAAGAGTATGAGCAGCCAAGCTTAAAGCACTTACCATTTAAAAAAGAAAAAAAAATCTGAATGTTTCTGAATGTTTCATCTGGAGACAAAGATACAGCTGTTACATTAGAAGAGTTTGCAAAAAGCCCTAAGACTAAAAAGAAAAATAAAAATAAAGAAAAGTTTTGCTGTTTTTGGTCGGTCTTCCCCATGGGCAGAGCCCCAATATGCTGATTGCCGTGGAAGTGAAATTTGTTAGAAGTGCTGTTGGTGTGAATCTGAACGGTGTGTATTGTTCAACTTGTTAAGTGGAGCTTTCAAAGAAGAAAATAACCGGAATAGTTTACTAGAAGGAAAAAATACTATGAAATTAGTCATATGTTCCAGGGAGTCTTCAAAAAGGATAACCTACCTCTTTAACTGGGTAAGAGAAATAGGAGCTGGGCATTTTGAACAGAACAGGCATTTTAACATTTTGTTGTTAGTTGTTTGTTTAACTTCAGTCTACATCTAACGAATCAAAGGAGGAGCCTTGTTGTGAGTTAAAGTGAAAACTTAATCTCAAAATCGGACATGTCAGTAAACCCAGAGGGATTTGCTCCCCAAGACATTTCAGAGCAACTCCACTGAGTTAATTTCATTCCTTTCTGCTCTTTCAAAGTGTTTCACTTGGAAATCAAGTGGGGTTTAACTCAGGCAACTCCAGTTTTGTGGAGTCATCACTAGTTTATCAAGCATGGACAGTACTTACTGAAAGATTTTTATTGCAGCTTTAATAAATAATTTCAAGCTATGTTTTTGTTGACGTTACTTTCTCAAGACTGGGAGGTTTCTAGTGGCCTTCAGGCAACTGCTTAATTTACCTTATGCACATTATAGTATTAAAACAGCTATCTCCATCTCTGTGAAAGGAGGTACAGATTGAAGGCTAGGAATAGCTGGCATTGCAGTTGGTTTGTGCTGATACTTTATTTTGGCAGCCACCAGCTTTCTGACAGCATTTAATATTTGCATCTGTTCTTAATAGGGCATTAGTTTATATGCTTTCAGTAAAGATTTCCTTTCTTTAGTCACAGAAGGAGGAGATGTTACGTTGTGTCTATTCATTCTTTCTGTTGTTTCTTGGTTGTGCTAAAAGATGCGCATGCAGTGCAGGAGAGAAGAATGTCGGGTGCAGAACTGGGTGGGAAAGGATAGAGACTGCACAATTTAAGGAAAAGCATCCAGATTTGGTCCATGGGGCAGAGGGAGATAATTATGGCAGAAAGAGAGGTGTGAGACAGTGAAAGTATGTTGGATTAGGAGCTCCTTTGGGGTAAGGAGAAGCAGAAGGTTACATGCATCTGCTCAAGATGCAGTTTGGCTTTTACCCATTTATCTTAAAGTTTCATTTCAACAGAGATTTGGGTTCACTTTCAAAATGCTAAGAAACTTTAAAAACACCGACCTCTTTTATCTTTTTCCTTTCTTTTTTCTTTCTCTTTTCTTTCTCTTTTCTTTCTCTTTTCTTTCTCTTTTCTTTCTCTTTTCTTTCTCTTTTCTTTCTCTTTTCNTTCTTTTCTCTTCTTTTCTTTTCTTTTCTTTTCTTTTCTTTTCTTTTCTTTCTTTTCTTTTCTTTCTTTTCTTTTCTTTCTTCTTTTCTTTTCTTTCTTCTTTTCTTTCTTTCTTCTTTTCTTTCTTTCTTCTTTTCTTTCTTTCTTCTTTTCTTTCTTCTTTTCTTTTCCCCTCTCTCTCTTTTTTCTGTTTTTTTTTTCTCTTGTTCAAAGTACTTTGCAACTGTGAGTTTCTTTTAGAAATGTGTTTGTAGAATGTGAATCCTGAACCTTCACGTCTGCAGGGCAGACCTCTGACAGCATGAGGAAAAGAAGCAATTTTGATCATCTTGGGGAGCCAAGTGCTAGAAAGAAGCTTGGTATATTGTTTCTTTGTGTTAAAACTGCTTGGTAGGTAATAGCAAAATAATGGAGACCAGGACCTGAGTATGAGCTTCAGGCCTGGGAGGGGAGTGTTGTCTGTAGGTTAGTGATAAAACAGGCAAAAAAGAATTACCTTGCATGATCAGTCCAAGAGTCTGTTAATCTATTGGCTTGGCAACATTTGCATAGAGATGCTACATGGGTGGGATAAAATTGCTTTCATTTATAGGGTAGGATGAGAAACTATTGCTGTAAATAAAAGGCAAAGAGGAACCTAGAAACACAGTTAAAGATCTGTTAAAAAGAGGCAGAAGCACAGATTTTCTGCCTTGCTTCTGAAAGAAAGGTGAGGTGTGATCTAGTTGGAGTGATGACATTTAATTAAAATTGAGCACTGGTGAGAAGCGAAAGTATGATTTTGTTGTTGCGTTTTTTTCTATAGATTTTCAGGTAGTAGCATACGTATGGTCATTGAAGCCTTCTGGTGAAGCTTTCCAGTATTTGCATTCAAATTAGTGCTGGTTGCAGTTCTCATAATTTTCTATCAGAAAGAATGATAACAACACTTATAATAAAAAGGAAGGGGAAAAGATACAGGATAATATCACACAGCAAAGATGGTACTTGTTTGGTTTTTTTTGTTGTTATGTGGATTTTGGTGGTTTTTTCCTAGTTGCTTTAATAATTTATTTAGTGAATGTTAAGAGTCTGGGATTAAGGAACAAAATATTGGCAACTGCAAAGGTCGACCCTACTTCTGATTCATTCCCAGGAATGAGTACTCATTTTGTTCTCAAGTAACTGCTTGGTACACGAAGTTAACATCTCTTGCCTGGTGTAGTTGCAAGAGTGCCCGAAGGAAATGACTCTATACCTTTCCTAAACAATAACAGAGCTGGCATACAACACACGAATGAGTTATTCTTAAACCCACCCATGCTCACAGTATTAAAATGCCAAGCCAGGTTTGGACTTAAATACTCGCTCTCATTTTTTACCTTTGTTGTATAGTTATGGTCTTAGAGAGTTAGTAACTAAGTTAATGATGAATATTTTATAGAAAAAAACCCCTATTGTATTTCAGAAATTATGCTTGACTAATCCAAATGCAGTGTTACTAAGTGGGCAAAAGGCAAATGCTGGTTCACTCATCTCACATGCTCTGAGACTGTAATGAGTCAAAGGATCGTAGATTCATAGTATGGATACTTCCTCCATACACCCCAAGTCCCCTTGTTCTGAATTTCCCAGCTGTGCTTAATCTTGAAGATCAGTGGGTTATTCAATTGCCTTTCTTTTGGCAAAGATTAGTTTAAAAAGCCTCAAAAAGCCATCTTCTTGACCAAGCAAAGTTCGAAGCTGGCTTCAGAGAGGATCTTCCAGATGGAAGCAGATGGGGTGCTGTTCCTGTGTCTTGGACACACGGGACGCTTATTTTTTGAGTTAGTGTTGTGTTGGGATAGCTGTTGGAATTGGGCTAGGAAAGGTTTCCTACCACTGCTTTACGCGTTTGCTTCTCTTTGTGTGAGTTACAGGTCCTGGCCATTTTATTTTCTGAATTTTTGCTTGAAGGATAACATCAAGATTGAAACTTTCTGTTACTACTAAGTAAAAGTATAATTAATATAGGCCTAATGCTTTCGCAGGGGAAAAAATATCCCCAAACCAGATGCTGGTGTTAATTGGACACTGAATCGCTTCAAATCATTCATTAGCCTGTAGGTACATTGTTCCCAATCACCTGCAGTTTCATTTCAGTCAGAAAGTGATAAGATAATCTTTTTTTAATTAAGGTGGCAATATAAATTAACCTGTCAATAAATGGCATTAACTTTTTCAGCAGCACAGTTACAAGTGGATGGATTCGTAGCACTGTTCTTTAGCCAAAAGAGAAATATTGGATCCAGTGCTGAGTTGTTAAATACTAATGAATAATTTATTTAATGAATTTTGTCTTCCTCTGTTCGTGGTGTGACTGGCAGAGCACCAGTCTTCTCCAAATGTTCCAATGTTCAGAATTACTCCAATTTTTGAGGCCTTATTGCTTTGATTTGCTACCCAGGTTGCTAACTCCTTTGCCGTATTCTGGGCTAGATAAGTACCTTATCTGTTACTTTCTCTGATCTGGCTGAGAACCATTTTTGTATTATAGGTTTTGGTGGGAATACATATTGGTAATTAGTTTTTAAATTTAGTTTCTGTGGAAGCTTAGCATGTGTGTTCTTCTGTAAACCTAATTGTGTAAATGATCATGAAAGTGAATGCGCAGTGGCTCAGACATCAAAGTGAATTAAAAATATGTTGAACTGCAGAAATATTTTATACTATATTTGGTTGGATTCAGGTTATTATTCTCTTTTACAAGATTAATAGGACTTTTGGAAGAAAAGTGAATTGTCTCCAAAAGCATTACTGGAAGAAAATTGGCTTTCATTGCGTATCTAGCGTAAGGAAATATGTAATAAAATTATTTCCAAGATTTATAAGCACTTGTACTAGAGGAGTAAAAGCTGTAGGTCCAGCTGTTTATTACTGAACTGTTGATTGCTGAACCAGCCTTCTTCAGAAGATGCTCTGCATGTGTAGTATCTTTTGACAGATTTAAAAACAAAACAAACACTATGAAGTATTCTGGTGTGCAGTGCTGCAGAGAAAATGAAGTTCAGAGTCTGTGGAAGGGGGAGCTGTATTGGGATGGGGCTTTTTGCTGGAACTGTTGCTGAGATCTGAAGAGATAATCATGAGGTGTATGTGGAGTTGGTGAGCATCGTTGCAGCTCTAGTTCATGGGCTGCTGCTGTATTTTAAGCTCATGCGCTCCTGCTGCTGACTTGCCCCTTGCCCTGCAGTAATCTGGTTTGCAGGAAGTCTCTTGACATTTTATGAATTTTTGTGCTTATTTTTCTCTTTGTCTGTCATCTTCTGACATTTGCACGTGATTTAAAATTGTGACAGCGCTGTCCTTATATCTTACTACATGATCTGCTTCTTGAAGGCTACCAAATCTGCTTCTGTTGGAAGAGATTTTGTTGTGTCTTTTTTCTCTTGCCCTCTAGCAGACAGTTAAGTTTGGAGGTTGTTACTGAGGTCTGAGGAGTTTTTCGTTTCTAAATGTGAGAGAGAGGGGCACATGCAGGAGCTCATGTATAGACTTGGGCAGAGGCAGGAGAAAAAGGGCTTCAGTATTCATTGCTGGACCTCTGCTGGGAGCAGTTGTGGGACCGAGGTCAAAATATTTCAAGTGCAAATGTGGCTTGCTTAGTCCCTGAACACAGATTGTTTGACTTACCTGGTCTGTCACAGACAATAGCTTTTAACTGGTCTTTAAAATCAATTGGTGCAATAATGTTTATGGCACGCTGGCATTTACTGAAGGTCTCTGTCCTGTAGGAAACCAGGACCCAGGTCCTGAATGTACGTGCTTTGAGCAGTAGTCAATTATTTGATAGCTGGCTTTTTTCCTGCTGACTGTTTCCATGACGTTGTATGTGGTGTTACCCACAGGCATATTGGGATGCTGAAGTGGAATTTTTTTTAATTACTATTTTTGATTGATTTGAGAGGGCATGAGGGGGCATGAGGATCTACCAGTGAAGATTAAAGAAAAACAAAACAAAAACAAACCAAAAAAACCCCCAAGCCACAAGGATCTGAACAGTGTGATTCAGTTGCATTAATTCTCCCTTTGCAAAATATAATAATTACTTTTTGATTTTTATTTCCTGTCTGAATAATTGCATTTTGTACTCGAATGTGTGTTCTTCTGAATTACTCTCTTCTTAATGGACTTCCTGCTTAACTGCATTTCTTTTTCTGTGCCCTTCATAGTAACATAAATGTTTGTATTTTTCTCCCGATCCCTACTTTTTGTATATTCTCCCACAGTTCATACATTTCAGCAGCACTTTGAGCTCCCACTTTGTTTTGCCTGAGTTCACGATAGGTACCAAAGGCTGTTGATTTTCTGTCAGTTGGCAGTTTCACCTATTTTAAGGAAGACTAGGCAAACTCTACATTTCTGTATAATACTGTAGCAGTGAGGGCTGGAGAAGAACTAATATTGCTCAGGGATTTCCAAAGGATCTGTAGCCTCGAGGAAAATGTGGATTAAATAAAAGAAATATTTTTTATTTTTTTTTACATTTCTAGTGGTGCTGTGACTCACCAGGAGGCAAGAAAAGAAGTTGATTTTCCTTCAGCCTCTTGCAGAGGCTGTGTATACACTTAGGGTGTGGAATGATAAGTAGAAGATTAAAGGTGGCCTGGTGTGGGGTTTCATCCTAAGTGGAGGAAGCTGCTCTCAGCTCAAAAAAGCAGAGAGCTGTCTGTCTTCTCAGGGGGAAACACTTCACTAGATTTTGTGCTCAGATGGGAGCAAACCTGGTTACCTAGAACTGAGGTAGTCTGAACATCAAAAAATGCTTAACTTGACAGAGTGGTCTTCTCTCCCTCTCTGGCAAAAAGATACTCTTATAAATTTAAATTAGCACCATTTTAGCATCAGAAAAGAAAAGGAGTTCATAGTGGGTTTTTGCACTTGTGAACATGAGTGCAAAACTATTTTCTTAGCATCAGGCACAGGTTTGCGTGCTGTGTGGAGAGGTAGCTGTGTACTGGTCTGCCATCAGCCCCTTTTTCATCTGTCTGTTGCTATTGACAGGCCAATTGTAGGAGTGTCCACTTCTACCGATTTTATTTTTCAAGTGTTCAGCTTGTCTGATCTACCTGTTAGGGATTTTAATCTTGAAAACCAAAATCTTTTCAGCAGGAGAGCTTGGGTGTACTTTGAACTGCATATGCCTAAATGAAGGTTTGTGGCTTTGGTGGATGGATGTGTTTTGGTCATTCATGATTGATTTAGCTCCCAGCCTGGAGTTACTAAATGAATGGAAGTTCTCTGAAAGAGAGACAGTGCCAAGAGGCAAGAGCCTATTCTGAGCTTGCTCATTATGCCAGACAACAAAAATGTTGTGAAGATGCATAACACTTGCATTGTGATTAGTTGCATCACTTATTCATGTTCTGCAAAATAAACACATTTAGATGGCCGACCGTGATAAGCATTTCAAGAAGTAATGGTCTTTAAGTGTCAGCAAAGACATAATTAAGCTGAACATTGAAAAGATCTTCACAGCTGTGACTACAGTTAATCAATGAAATGGGTTCTAGGAAAAGCCAG
The DNA here is from genome assembly GCA_013396915.1 of Stercorarius parasiticus. Classification (NCBI taxonomy): domain Eukaryota; kingdom Metazoa; phylum Chordata; class Aves; order Charadriiformes; family Stercorariidae; genus Stercorarius; species Stercorarius parasiticus. Next base: position 261,689 of record VWZL01005013.1, on the reverse strand, counting down.
TGATGTTCCACATCAGTCCTATATTTTTGGCTCCAGGAAGAATGTAATTAATATCCTACTGAAGGCGGTGGAGATCGGCCTTCTGAACCTCGATGGGTGTGCCAACCATCCATTAACCCACTGCCTCTGAAGCCTTTTGGGGAGCTGCTGTGCTGTAACGCTGCTGGAGACAGGGACAGTGCGGGTTAATTCACAAGGTGAGATGATTTTGTCATTCATAGGAAGAAGGATTGCTAATAGGAAGTTGGTGATGGTGTGTTCAGCAGTGACATAGTCCACAGTGGCATGGCACTCATGGTACAAATCATAGAATGGTTTGGGTTGGAAGGGACCTTAAAGATCATCTAGTTCCAACCCCCCTGCCATGGGCAGGGACATCTCCCACTAGACCAGGTTGCTCAAAGCCCCATCCAGACTGGTCTTGAACACTTCCAGGGATGGGGCATCCACAACTTCCCTGGGCCACCTGTTCCAGTGCCTCACCACCCTCACAGTAAAGAATTTCTTCCTAATATCTAAATCCTTGGGCTCTTTGTTAATAAGAGGAAATGTAATTTTCCACAAGAAGAAACTTTATGTTACTGTGTTTTAGCTATGAATGCCTTGATCTTCAGAGCATTGTGAGCCTGTATGTTACAGCCATAGTTACATACCTTAATTGCTTGATCTCCTGGTTTTATGAACATTGGTGGTGTGGCAGTAAATTGATCAAACTCTGAGGTTTCACTTTCCGCATGGTGGGTAAGCTAATAGAATGAGCCCCGGAAAGGCTGCTGTCATCTGAGCAGGTCTGCTAATTTGGGGTTATTGGAAAGGGACAGGAGACATCCCATGGACATCCAATTGTGCTCGCTTTGGCAGCAGATACACTAAAATTGGAACAATACAGAGAAGATTAGCATGGCCACTGCACAAGGATGACAAGTAAATTTGTGAAGCGTGCCATATTTTTGAGAAGTGGTCACGGCACCAAGCGTGTTAGGGTTCAATGAGCATCTAGATGACGCTCTTATGGTTTAGTGTTAGGTAGTCCTGCGAGGAGCAGGGAGTTGGACTCGATGATCCTTATGGGTCTTTTCCAACTCAAGATATTCTGTGATTCTATGATTCTTATGAACAGCAGGGAAAGCGAAAAGAGAAAGAAGTCAAGTTGGCAGACAGTGGAGTGCAAGGAAACCACAAAATAAAATAGAAAAGAAGAAATCACATAGCAAAAGGAGGGGTTGGAAAGACTAGGAGAAGTGATGGAGAAAGATATTAAATAATGAAGGAAACTAAAGGTGAAGAGGAATGCAAATAAGTGAAAATCAGAGAACCAAATTGGGAGAGGAAGAGGGGAAGAAGGCGGTGATTTAATAGTGGTACACTTTATTTAAAAAATAAAATAAATTATTGAAGTAGCATTGATGGTGGGCATCTATCTATAACAGCTGTGCAAACATGCAAAACCCACTATTGAGAAAATTTCTAATATGCATATCAGCAGATGCTTTACTTGGAGGGCTTTATCTAAGCCGTAGGCTTACTGTGTCTTATTTACTGGGCCTTTATTTTTAAAGATAGCTTTGGGATAGTGGTCTGGCGAGGTGAGGATGATGGACTTGGAAATCCTCTCTCCCATTCTATATTAATACTAATGTAAGCTGGTAGTACTACTAAGTACGGCTAAGGTAAGCTGGTAGTGTAGAGTGGTACTGAACCTTTACTACAGGATGCAAGATTGATGCTAAATAAGTTTCTGTGCTTAAGTCCTGTGCTTCATCCCCCTGCTCTTCCCAAGAAGTTTTATAACCACTTTTATTTTGATAGAAATTTTGGCAGTTACTTTGTTTTTTCAGACTCCAAAACCTAACATTGTTAGGCTTTTCTCCATAAAGATTAAGACCAGAAAAAATTGAGTTACAAATAAAGAAGGGTTACATTTTGGTATGTAAACTATGTATAGAGAAGAGCCATTTTTCTGGATGCTCATGGTAAAGTGGAAAATCCTGACTGGTGTGAGTTACCATAGTTCCACTGCTGGCAACTTTATGAATCTGGAACATAGGAAACAAGTCTGTCACACCTTTTGCTTTTCAGTTGATGTATAACTAACTACTTACACCCAGCTTCTCATCTCTATTGGACTCTTATCTTGGGTAAAGTGAAGAAATAGAGTGAATGCATTATTGTCTTGAGGAATTAGATGCTTCCAAAAAGTGTGTGATTTGGATAGGTATACAGTAGTAGAGTAACTTTCTCTCTGACCAGTCCCATTTATTGCTAGGAAAATGCACTTGAAAGTTAAAATCTGTGGTGTTTCCGAGAGTAACATAGGTAGGTGCTGTTGAAATTCAGTGGGATTTTGATGAGTAAGTTGGTTTTTGAAACTTATGGTCCTTAAACTCAAAAACAGCTGTAAATGTCCCCTTGCAAGCCTTTGTTTTGCTTTGGTTTGTGCTGTCACCTGGTCTTCGTGTTTTTGAACAGTCACTCTGTAATAAATCAGACCTGACTAGACATGTGCCCCTAGATAGACAACCTCTATCAGATGTATGAGAATTAATGTAGATTGATATAGATTTAAAAAATGGTGAGCTTAGTTTTCTCTGCTAGTTTAGGTTATACTTTGTATTGCCTTTTGAAGAAGTGCTTTCCAAGATCACCTTTTTGGAGAAGTCGTTGTGCAGTCCTTTCTGTTTACATTTGGTAGAGCACTCACTCTGATTTGGTCATCTTCCAGTAAGAAATTTCTATGTGTACGGTTGATGTTTGGGGTTATTCCTCTGAAGCATGAGAACTGGTTGGTTATTTCCCCTGCCCTCTGCTCCTATATATTTTGTTAAGGTTTTGTATGAACTATCAGTACATATATTCTTGAAGTTGAGTTTGTTTTGTTGTTAACTGGGTGGCAACTATAGGCATAATCTTTTGAGTTTCTGCAGACAAGCATACAGCTGGTGCTGCATTTGGTGGAATCCTTGGTTGATACAAATAGGAAATTGTGATCTTATTCGCTTATTTGTTGCTGCACAAGATGGTATGTGACCCGGAATGAAGCTGGGCCATGGCTGGGGCCCTCTGCAGAGAACAAGCATGGCTGTGTGACAGAGATTGAAAGTCCTGAAGGGGTTTAGTCCCTGTTTTACTTCCATTTGAGAATTAATAACAGAAAAGAGGACTGACTTAGAGGTTTTAACTCAGTTGGTTCAAGTGGGGTAAATGGAACTTGGAATAATAGAACAACTGCTGTATTGTGCACATAGGTCATGCTTCCAGTTCGAGGTCTCTGAATACTGCCTCCTTATTGCACCTCTCTGCTTGTTATGACTAAAAGTAAAGCAGTTGAAAAGATGAGTTGCCTCAGTAGGCAAAATAGAAAAGTCTTGATCCAAATACAAAACTCCTGTTACTTTTCCTGGAATTATTCAGCGAGGGACATACTAGAAAGAAGGGTGACTTCTTAGCTCAGAATAAAAATGAACAAATCAAATATTAAACTACCAGGTAGTTGACATTCATTCAGCTCTTAGATTTTTACCTCCTTACACATGTCTTATCTCATATCTATAATGTTAATTAAGTTGTATTGCAGTCAGTAGTCTTCAGCAGATTTAATTTCCATCAGATGGAATGTATGTTCTTCTGTCTGTCTGTCTTCTACTTCAGATAGGGAAGAAGGGAATGTTTTTATTGTCAGGGGATTTTTTTTTTTTTTTTTTCATTTTTTCTTGTTTTATTGGTGGTGGGGTTTTTTTTGGTTGGGTTTTTTTTCCCTCTTGTTCATCTGGGGCGAAAGGGGGGTGTTTGATAAATGGCTGCCTTAAGTTTTCACCCAACCTCCATATCGAAAAACCACAAAACCCCCATATTTGAAGAGGCAATAATTAACTTGCAGCAATTTGTTTCAAATAGGAACAAACAGGGAACTGGCTGATACTGAAAACCACTAATAGGTGATTAAATGTTGAATAAGCAAAAATATGAAAGTTGCACTGCTACCTAGAATGCCCATGATGCTCTGTTTCCCCACCAGGTAGGCATTTCCTTAAAAGAGTATGGAGGTACAGTGCACATGGAATCAGCAACTCTGCCTATACAGAAGGAAGATATTTTAATTCTTCACTGGAAGTGTGAACCACAATCAGTAAGAGGGGGGCAAAAAAAAGATACCAAATGAAAGTGCTGGAGGATTGGTTGTTCAGCAAACACTTATGCACATAACTACCTTAGGTGTAACTAATTAACCGTATGAGCCTTTGCCAACATGAGTATGTATTGCATAAAAACTCAGGATGAAGCCAGAAGGTAGAAAAATTAAATCTTGGTTCATGCAAGAATAGCTCATAGTTTATTACTCTGCCTTTCAATTTGAAAATGCTATATTTATGTTTATGATTTATAATTAATATAGTTCTCTGGAGAGCATTACTTTGTCATAGCTTAAGTTTCCAAAATTGTGTCCTTAAATTTACAATTTTTCTGTAATAGAGTTGCCTTGTCTTTGCCTTCGTCTGGAGATGCTCTTATTGCAGATTCCATTGGAGATTAAACAGAAAGAAATGAGGTTCCTTGTCTTTATTTCCAAAAAAGGTGGATTGCTGTCTTTACATGATGTTGTCTTCTTTTCTCCACTAAAAAGATAAGTACATAATGGAATGGCATCAACAATAGTAGATAGAATAGAAAGACTCTGAAAAAAACTTCCATAATATTTTCTTTTTAGAACCTTACGCCACCGCTGAATGTTTTCAAAACCAAAATTGGTTGGACTTGCGTGTCTTCCTACTCTTTCTAATTTACCAACAGTCTTGCTTGTAAACTTTAAGGATCGCCAAGAATTTAAGCAGAATAACTTTGTCACACTGGGGATACTGTCAGTTTGGCGTATCAGCTCATAAAGCCCCTGACAACTTCCATGATAACTCCTCAATACAACATGCCCTGTTGTGTTGCAGCTATTAAGAAAATCTTGTTTCCAGCAGTGCGAGACCTTTCTGAAACTCCTGCTGTGCTTTGTGGGGTTACATCAGGGGGGATCCCGAGTCTGAGGCACTGAGTGATCGGGGAGATCAACCCAGGACAGTCAGTGGAGATGTGTGGTGTGTACCCACCCCCCTGAACCAAATGGTCAGACCCTCCAGAAAACATGGGGTCAATCCTGCAGCATAAGTGGTGACAGAGATGGTGTTTTAGTAAGGACATAGCAATAGAATGAGAAATACGGTGTTAGGAGGAGTGAATATTAGGTATATAGTGAAAAGAGTAAAGAGAAACAAATACATGGAAAAGAGAAGGAAGATATAGAATCCATCAAAATGAGTTACATTTTTAAGGCTTCATTTTGTTGAACTTTTATGGTTCTAACAACGACGATAGTGATTAGTGAAAGATACTGCCATAGACAGCACTTTTCTCAAACTCAATATTTCCAAGATATTTTCATTTAGAACGGCAGCGTCTCTGTCCCATTACTTGTACCATGTATTTTTATTGTGACTAGGAAGAATAACCTTTTCCTTCCTTGCTCTCTTGGAATGGAAGATCTTTCCAACAGAGGCTTCTTTCCTGACGGCGTACAATGCAATTACTGTGTGGAGAATGCTCCTGAAATATAAATAATGTATCGATAGGAACTGTAGAACCATGTAGGTGGAGGACTAGAAAAACTGAATGTTTGCCAGACTCTTTTATTATTTATCAAAGCTGGTGAAATCTAGTTGTCACAGCCCAAGATACTCAAAGATCTCAGTAAAAGCTATTCTTTTTGTAAGTTTCTTTAACCAAAAATTACAGTTGCACTAGTAATTTTCTTTAAAGGATTGCAGGCTCTAGGAAGTTGGTTATAGTTTTGTAGTTTGCTTTTTGTTTCTTGTTTGTTTGTGTTTTTTAAAAAGATTTTAACCTATAAATTTTTGCGGACAAGTTCAGAAATTATAGATTTTTACCATATGGAGCTCTGATACAATAGACAACATAACTATTTTTAGTTAAAAACTTGTTTGTATTTTTAATTAAACTACCAGGTTTTCCTCTGGGGATCATGGAGCTAGTTTATAAAATAGACTTACCTTCAGGCATATTTGAAAATCCATGCCCTTAATGCTTTTGGGTACCAAAATAGTTTTAAAATCTGATTGTTAATAAACAGAAAGTTAGCTGTATGCAATATTAGCAGAACATTTTTTTTGTGTCAGTATCGCATGGTATGGCTTGAAGTGGCAGTGTTGATTATTTTTAAATGGCCCCAATTGTGTTATAATGCACGTGTGATATATAGTGTTCCCATAGAGTACTGAATGTAAATACAAGTGTACAGATAGCGTCTGGCCATAAAAGCAGTAGAATGGTTGCAGGCGTGTTGAGACACGCCAGTGAGAAGAAAGAGAGCCCTGTAATAAAATCTCATTGAGGATGCAGAGAGTATCTTTCAGCATTAGGCATTCTCCTCATGTTTCACATAAACGCATCCTCCTCTCACGAGAGGATGAACAGTGCATTTGCACCGTCTCATTCAAATTGAATGTTGGTAAAAGAGTCTTGAGAAAACACTGAGCAATCTGGCATTTTTTAAAGACAGGAGAAAGGTTAAGCTGTCTGCTGTTTAAACTGCCGTTTATTGGATATTTATTTGCTGACCGTGTGTATTGAAGGTGGTGAAAGCATCATTGGCAAGATTTCGGATGGCTGCATAGCACAGGTCAGGATTATATCAAACTAAGGCTGTTTTGACAATAAAGTTTAGATCTTCATAAGTGACTCAGTATGTTGTTTTTATATCTGAGGATAGTTAGATTGTATTTTGCTGGCAGATAAAAGAGGGTAGGATGTGCCTTCTCTGTATCCTTTCCCTTTCTCTCTCTGTTTGACAGCACTGCAGCTTTAACTTTGCTGAGAGCTACAGTAAATGAGAAAGTAGATACAGCATTTACTAACCAGAACATTTATTAAAAATAATTAAAGATAGACTTCACTATAAATGTTTTATTTCTATTATTTTGTTTGCGCTTTCAAAAATAGCGTAGAGCTCGCTGAACCCAAACTTGCTAATTTTCTCTTTAATGCGCTGAGTGGCTGCGTGGAGGAGAGTCAGAGTCACTCTTTTAGGTGAAGCACAGCATCATCTTGCAGTGCCTTAGGCATATTTTAAAAGCATCACTAGTTAATTATAGAAAGAAGTAAGGCTATTTGTGCACATTAGATTTAATCTTGCATTGTTCCCACAGTGAAGAGATTTACAAGAACCAAGGAATTTTTATGCTATTCTAAATTATTTGCTTAACTCTCCCACCCTGCAATAGACACACACAAGACCACCACCACCTACGTATATAGATGAATATCAGAAATAAATGCCTTCACTATTTCAGCAGGACATCTGTTTAACAGTGTCTTAAGCATTAAGGAAAGTCTTGAGTTATAAACACTCCTGAGGGGTAGGATTTTTTTCCTTCTCTTTCTCTGCATGCCCGCTCTCGCTCTGTTTTTATTTTCTTTCTTTTTTGAAGGCACCCTTTCAAGGCTTTAATGCTTATTTATTATTTTTATTATTTCTTTACTTATTTTTCCCTGTATTTCTCAGAGATAGAATAAAATGTCTTGGAAGACAACTGCAATGAAACCTTGTGTTCCTGGATGTGAAGTCTTGCTTCTTTAGTGAAAGTAGTCTGCAATATTTGCTCAAGGGAGTTGTCGCCCTGAGGAAACGTTCAAAATAAGAGTGAATTACTTAAAAAAATCAGTGTGTGTATGTATTTTATATATAAATATAAGCTATAGACATGGTGTCAAGAGCTGGTTTTGATTGGTCTATGTAAAACAGACATGTATAGTAGTTGTGTGTGTGGCACTGTCTTCATCTGGCTTAGACATTCGTCCGTGGGCATTCTGGATCAGAGATTCCTATAGGAATAACATGCTCTCACATGCAGCTAATCTTGGGGCTGACTGGCTCCATTTGGATGGTTTACTGTAGAGCTGCTGTAAGCAGTGACGTGTTCTTTATGTGCTTGGACAATTTGATTGCATTAGTGGTCTTGGGTGAATGGCAGAAGCCAAGTGGTCCTGCTGTCATTACTGGTATAAAACTATGCATTGGTAAGTAAACTTATGAAGGCTATATAGCATTTCAGTACTGGAATTTTGGTTTGAATTTTTTTGTAACAGGAAAAACAGTCTTGCACTGGGTTGTGTGTGTGTACTGTATAGACTGCAGTGACACTGGAAATCAGAGTAAGCCTGGAATCATATGACTGTAAAATGTGCTTCAGAGCTGGATAAATGCTTTCTGCGAGTTTCACAGGTATCTGTTAAATAGGTTTCCAGAAGGCATGGTTTGACTATAGGTTTGCATGAAAGTGTTCAGTGAGCAGCACACAGCTTATTCAGTCCCACAAAGATTTGTTCCAACACTCTCCCCTACCACCTCTGTTTTCAGCAGCTTGTAGTTAAAACCCTAGATGTTACATTCAGCTTCCAGTGAAAGAGGCTGCTATGGAAAAAGGCATGACATGAAGCCTACTGAATTATTACAGTCCAAGGGATGGCTTTGTTGCCCCCATAATTGTCAGATGCTCTGGATTTGACTATGTTGCTTGGTAGAGTGCAGAATGACGGGCAACTCTGTAATGTGCCAGTGTTTATGGCGGTGAAAAAAATGATGCCAGCTGAGACTTGCTCCACTTCCAGTACTGGTTGAAAGGCTGAAAGACACTGTTTCCTAGACTGGACAGCCTCTTCCTATCGCATACGCACAGTGGGTTTTGAGTGCATTCAATCTTATGCTGTTAAATTCATGTAAGTTTGGAGGGGATGCCTGTTTTTGTTTACTTGGTGTTGTGGTTTTGGTGTTTCTTTTCTTTGTTTTGGTGTTCTGTTTTTCTTTTTTTTTAATCAACCCATTTTATATTCTTCTTTGAAAACTGGGAGTAGAACCCCAGTATTATCTTAAATATTAATTAACTTTCAGTACCAGAAAATAGCTTCTTGCTCTTCTGAAATCTGATGATTAATGCTTTTGTTTACTTCTGAGGGATATGTTGTTTTTCATGTCACCACTGAAGTCCCATTCCTTCACTAAAATGGGTGTTGTTGGCTTTGCACGGGCAGACAGTTCCTTTTTGCTTGCAGAACTGCCTTCTCTTCTTGTCCAGAATCCAAATAGAGAATGGTGTTTAAAATCTGAATTAACCTTTGAACAGTATTTAACAATTAAATCTTAACACTGAATTTCAGTAAATTAGAAGTATTCCTTTCTTCTGACTACCTGTAAAAAAGACAAAGGTGATGACATACCATTTTCCTGCAATAGTATTAATTAGCTGATTCTTCTGATAAGCTCAGAGGGCTCTAATTCTGAAATAATAAAAAACTAACCAGTCAGTCACTTCAAACATTTGCATTCTAGGAGGGCTGTCAGCCAGTTCTCAATCGATATTTACAGTATTCAACTTTCTCAGAGAACATACAGAATATTTCCGGGTATATTATCATGTACGCACCAGCTGTAAGTGAGTGCAGCCTTTCACTTGTTGGTAGAGAAATGTCAAAGGGGCTGTGTGGTTGTCCCTGCATGGTTTCACGATGGCAATAGAAGAGGTAGCCATTTGTAGAGGATATAGCTGAGCTGTCCCAGAGAAGACCTAAACTGGTATATTAGAGAAGATGGAAAGAAAATCAGAGTTAACCTTGTTTTGGGAAGGGTTCTTCATTAGCTTTTGGGAAGTGGAACTTTGCTGCTGATGCCCATGAAATTGTCCATTTTTAGTAGTCTGCTTTCACAGCAAGTTTATATGTTGGTGTTTGTATGCTTGCATTGTGAATGCAAGCACCATGTCTGCTTCTGATGGATGCCTACTGAATACAAAGGCAGACTCCAAGGAAAAGAGTGCTCTTATGTTAAATTTAGTAGGTAGCTCACTCATTTTACAGATGGGAAAAAAAAAAAAAAATCTTCTCTCTTGCTGGGATGTTGAGGATAGCTAGCGACTCAGTGGTTTTCGTAAGCTCTAGTTCAGGGAAAATACAGATATTGCTAGAAAAATAATATTAAATGGTAATTTACTGAATATTCTTAACATACACTTTTTTCCTAGTTACAATTTAGTTCAAGAAGGAAAATATTCCAAATTGAGGCAATAGTAATAATTGAGGTGGTATTTGAAGTTGCTTTTTCTGTTTAAGTTGGAGTAATTTGGGAAGGTTTTGGCCATTTTTCTACCCTTCTGGCAGGGAACTAGAGGTCTTATTAAACTTGTAGATCTTGTGAAAATCTACAGCTGCATAGAGAGGAAAGGCTCAAAGTTGTGCTCACACTCCGAGAAAGAGCGGGCTCAGCCCTGATTCTTTCTGGTGACTGGCCAGGCAGCTTGGAGGTGGCCAAAAGTTGCCTTTTTGCCCAACTGTTCTCAAGGGAACTGTCTCTCTTCAAGGGAACAGAGGTTTTTTTAGGGAAAGGAAGGTAGCTCCGTGTCTGGGGACAGCTGCTTGCGTGGAAGAGAGCTCCACCGCAAGAGCCTCGGTGGTTGATGAAGATTCTTCCTTTGAGAACCTGAAGAACCATTTAGGATTGTAATTTCATTTGGATTTAGAGTGTTACTATTACTCTGTGATGAAGAAACAAGGTCCTGGAATTGGTGGACTCATACTAGACTACCGGATTGTACATTTAGTTGAGTATATGCAATGTACATCAGTCGAATTTCATTGAAGAGGATGCTATTAGAAAATGCTGGGAATGAAATTAAAGGGCAATTACAACTCGATATTTTTTTACGTAGAGTTTTGAATAAATTGAAAAGTTATTTGCCAATGAAAGCAGGTCACTGAAGTTCATGTTTTATGTGTATCAAAGGGATAAGGCTATAGGTGTCATGGAAAGTAGCAACAATACAGTGAAGTCCTTGTTGCAGATCAGGTTGTCTTACATCCTATTTTTCTTGGTCTTTGAAAATCCTTCTGCAGTCATGGTTTTTGTCATTTTTTTGTTAGACTTTTCCCCACTCAACATTTAAGATGCAGAAAATGTAAATGTCAGTTCCATATTAAGGATTAGCTTTGGGCTTGGAGAAGAAAGCATAAAGTTAATTGAAAGGTCATAAATGAATGAATGCTTTTCTTGTGTGCGTATGTGCGTATACTTCTAAAATCTGTTTGTAGAGAAATAAATTTTTAGTTTGTAAAGAAGATCTGGACAAACTTATTACACTTGCTGAACATCTTAGCTGCAGTCTGTAGGATTCTCCAGTTGTCAATTACTTGAGAAAACTGTTACACAATTTCAGGAGCTGGCAGCAGAAAGAGGTGCCATATTCAGTGCTAAATGAAAATCAGTTTCTAATAATTCTAACAACTGTTATCAAATACTTAATAAAAGGAAAAGGAGAACAAAAAAAAAAGGATGTTTGTTGCAAAAGAGACAGCATTTCATGAAAAGTTTGTGGCTGTTTATGGTGCCGTATCTTGAACCAAGTTTGATTTCTCAGTTTCAGTGAGGCTATACAAAGTAAAATGCCTACCCTATGAAAAGAGGAGTTTGCTCAAGCCCAGAAAAGTGTTATAAAATTGTGTTGTTTTTTTTTTTCTGTTGCAATTTTTGATCCCGTCACTACAGTTTTTTAATTTCAAAGAAACAAACCAACCAAAAATCCCAAGCACATAAAAGGGAAAGCTATTGAACAATCCAAGAGTTATAGCTTGAACGGTGCATCAAAAGCTTGAAAATAGTTGACAGCATGATAAGTTTGGTGTTGGCTGCCCTTAAATGTGTGTAAATGCTGGTAGACCACGTAGCGATAGGTCTGCGCAAGGACGAGGTTTGCAGGAGTCCCAACTGAGCTGCCTCGGGCGCCGGAGGTACAGTGCGAGACCCCTCTGAAAAGGAAGGTCTGCAGGAACTCTCTTCTGTGTTCAAACAGTTGCTGTTTGGACCCATTGAAGTGCAAGGATTTATAGTAGCAGCCTGTAACATACTTAAGTACTCTGGTGTCATAAACACCATTGTGCTTTTGGTTGAAGATTTAAATATAGAAATTAGCCAAGTGCTGATTTTTAAGCTATAAAATATATATGCTGGTTTTATGGAAGTAGTGAGCTAACACAAAAGCATGTTTTTAACATTCAAGGGTACTTTTTTCTTCAATACTGTGGGGGAAATGATGAAAAGAGACCATAGCATTTGCTGTAAATGTGAATTTCAGAAATATTTCCATTTTTGCGTAATACAATCATGGGAATGAATATCATCTTAGGAGCACAATAATTAATACACGTCTGTCATTTTAGAAAGAAAGTTTCCAAGAGATGTTTTTAAAATGTATTTGCTGTTGATTAAATATCAAAACTTCTTCAAGCACATACTACAGTTAAGTTGCCTTGCTCATGGTGAACAAGTGATCTTGGCAGCTATGAGTCCCACGACAGCACTGTGCAACCTCTGGCTCCACAGGATGGGAGGAGACCTTATAGCGGCCTTCCAGTACCAAAGGAGGACTACAGGAAAGATGGAGAGGGACTCTTTATCAGGGAGTGGACAAGGGGTAACAGCTTTAAACTGAAAGAGGGTAGATTTTGGTTAGATAATAGGAAGAAATTCTTTACTGTGAGGGTGGTGAGGCACTGGAACAGGTGGCCCAGCGAAGTTGCGGATGCCCCATCCCCGGAAGCGTTCAAGGCCAGGCTGGATGGGGCTTTGAGCAGCCTGGTCTAGTGTGGGGTGTCCCTGCCCGTGGCAGGAAGTTGGAACTAGATAGTCTTCCCTTCCAACTCTAACCATTCTATGATTCTATGACAGCAGTGGTGTGCGGCCCTTCTGCTTCAAAAACCGAGCAATTGGCAGCTGGCCAGAAGCAGAGAAGCCCCTTCTGGCTGGGGCAACATGGACATCAGTGTAGTTCATGAGAGCAGCTGGCACTTCCACTAAGGTGAGGAGCAGGGAGGGTCCAGCCATGGTATAGGGTCAGTAAAATAATCTTCTATCACCACCTTCAATCCCCTGGGTCCATAGAGTGATCTGAACTGTGATACTTCTAGTTATTTGTAGTCACTAGAGCATCTCATTGGGGTTCAGTGACTTGGTGCCATTTAGAGCTGGTATTTCAAATTTCATAAATTTCACGCGTAGGCAACCCAGAGGTAATGTGAGGGAGCACTTAGTTCATGTGAAAGGGCTCTGCCAAAAAAAACCTGCACTAAATCGTTGTGTGGTGAGGATGTTTTAGATTTTGCAAAGTATTTTGTGTACAATGTGCTCTAGATTAGCTATATTTTGAAGTATAATGGGAGGTTAAGGAGTGCAAATTTTATGTGTCTTAGTTACTGCCTTCTCATGTTTTTTTCAAATATTTTTCATACACTGTTTCCAGGTGCAGTCTCTTTTCACAGATACATCGTTTGTTAGTGGTAGGTGGAAATTTTCCTCTAATGAATGTCATCTTGCTCCTATTTTAATAATTATTAAAAAAGGGGGAAAAAAGTTTATAGGACAGGTGGCAGTTTATAGGCTGGGCTTAGTGGTGGTTTTTTTTATTTCTCTGTCTTGGTAACTATGAAATTAATACTGAATGGGTGCTGTGCTCAGAAAACAAATGTTGAACGTAATTCTATTTTGAATTAAAGTCGCACTATGCTAGGGTGTATATCATTATTGATACTCTCTTGGGCCCTGTGAAGCACCATATATCAGTGTTCTGGACTGCAACCCCCTTTTCTGGGACACTAGAAAACACTAATGGGGAATGTTTGAAAATGATGAAGTGGAAACTGGCTTTTCTTAGTCTTGTAGCCATGCCTGTTATAAATAGGTAGCTATTACACCAAAGAAATCACTGTTCTGCAAGGTTAAATTCTTGAAAGCTTCAAGATGTTTTCTTTTTGCCAAAAATATATTTAAACCAATTATTTGAGCAAGTCTGCAAAACTATTAGTAGTTCATACAAAGTTACAGAGGTCCAACTGATTTCTGAATTTCCCTTGTCATAAGCTTTCCTTTCATCTGCGCATCCACTGTATGTGGTGAGCTTGTGGCTTATTGCCTCTTTCAGAGGATGGATTGAAGCCGTGGTGATGTCTTTTCTGTAAAAACAACAGCCAGCCGTGATGTTCTGCTCTGCTTTTCCAAGGACTTCTTGTCAGATTAAATTGCAGATGATGAGGATAATGGATCCAAGGAAAAGGAGTGCGGGGACTTTTTAATGTATTAGAGCTGAGAGATGACGGAGATAGCAAATATAAAATAAGGAACAAGATAATGAATTGAAAGAAAGGTTCCTTTCCAAACACTGGTGGCATAACCAGATGAAGCCAATACGCATTTGCAACTCAAACTGGTGTATTTTTCGTAGATTGTGTTTTTTCTGTCTTCTGGTGCATTTCCGCTTTAGATGGAGGAAAAAAAGTTCTAACTTTCCTTGAGGGTTCTTGGGGAAAAAGGTCAGCTTCTTCAAAAAGGAATTAGTATCAAGGGATTACTTTTATATATTTTTTTAATATATATTTTTATATATATGTGCATATACACAAACACACACACATGTCTTGCTGGTGGGATTGGGAATTATTTTTGGCCTCCTTAAGTTTTAAATACTTAATCCGTGAAAAAAAATCATCTCTGGAGCCAATTTTTTTTTTTAATATATTGATGAGCTATACCTCCTAACTGTCTGGCAGAGCTAAAGTGCAGTTGTTTACATCTCTCAGCTCGTATTTCATTTCTGCTCTGAGCCGAAGTGCTGAACCATAACAAATCTACAGTGGAGAACATTTCTTTATAAAGATTGAGCACAGTAATTTTGCAAACTGGAATAGAGTTTATTTGACAAAGTGCTGGGGGAAAAAAAAAAAATACCAAATTCATCAACCCCGGCCCGTGTTCCTATCCCACTGCAGGGTGATGTTTCCAGGCTTGGCAGAGTGGGGTTCCAGCTCCCCACTTCAGGAGCATGAATTTTACTGAGCATAAGGGTTGGGCATTGATGTGTTAAGCTTGAACAGGCATCTGTGGTAGGCAACCACATGACAGTTACAGTTCTCTGTCTTGGAACGTGATGCCTGTGTAAACTTTTAAAAGCTCTATTGACAAACACGTAGTGGAGATAATTAGCCTCTGGAGGCTTCACTGAGGGACACAGGAAAGCAGCTGCCTCGTATTGCAAGGATGTAGGGTCCTTTGCAGCATCAGTGGCGTAGGGCTGAAGTTCAATTCCTGTGACATAAAATAAGATGTGTAATTGTGTGTTGTTGTATTTTATCAAGGACTTGCTGATGGCAACGTGAATTTTTGATAGACTCGGCAAAGCGTGAGGGAGGATGGACTTTCCCAGTAGTGGTAACGGCGGTATTTGCTGAGGCATCTCTTTGTTAGCTCTGAGCCATTAATAATGGTGAGTGATATTTGGAAACATGAGCAAAAAGATGTTTTTTAGATGGGGAGGATTTGGTGGGAGGCAGGGAGGGCAAGAAGAAAGCATTTCTCTGTGTGCCGCTGTGTCTTCTGGTGAACGGCAGGATCCATTTGCAATGTGAAAATAAGGCTGTAGTGTGAAATAGGGCCAAAACGGGCTTCCAGATTTTAACTAGATTGTTTTTCAGTGTACATAGTCTGACATGGCTTGTTCTTGTCCATCCATGCACATGAATGCCTCTTTAGAAAAGAACAACCCCCCTGTAAGCAGCTTGAGTGTTGCAGGGGTCCCGTATCAGCCGTGCTTGAGAAAAAATTGCTTGAGAAAATACGGGAGCGAAGCCTGCTTATCCATAGCTTTGCTTCTGGGTACGATCACACCTTTTCCTTACTGTTGTTTGGGTTTTTTCCATAATTTTTGGTTGGAAACTTAGGACTCTAGCGATATTTATGCTGGTTATAACTTCTTTCTGTAAACTTTTTGGTTCTGTTCTTAGGTGTGTTGTACTGAAACATGGAAACTGAAAGGGAAAACTTGCAGAAAATGTAAATAGCTGAACAAGAGTTTGACTAGTCAGCTTGTTTGAAATATTTTAAAAATGGATATGAAGACATTAAAGCTGATTCTAGAACTTTCCAGTTTATTCTAGTTTGTTTATTCTAGTTTGTTTTTAAATTTTGATGGAATTATTATTGTTTGTTATAATTATTCTTTAATTATAAATATTCTAAAATGTTATTGGAGAAGAGAGGCAAAAAGAAAAAAGTTCCGTAGCTATTTCCAGGATCATTTTAATTTGAATAATAATTTTAATAGTGAATCCTAGAACTTACCCAGAACTGAGACTGCACCGTAGCGCCTGGGATGGCAAATAATTTTTAGCTCTGAACCAGTTTCAGTTTGGACTCATGCCTGTTACGTTTTCTAAGTGCAGAGCATGAGGATATGTGACAAGAATTTGGGTGCAGGAGAGCAGCATATCTATGGTTTGGAAGGAACAGTTGTCTTCTATAATGGGTAGTTTCTTAAATTAAATTGGAAATTAAAATCTGAGCATTGAATTCCATTGCTGAGCTTTTTTGTTTTCAGAAAAGTGTTTTGGTTTTCTCTTCTTATGCTTTGCACTTGCAAACAAAAGAGGAGCTGCCTGCCTGCCTGTAAGAAGTAGATGAGAAACAATTTTTTTGTTGTTTTTTTTTTTGGTGAACAAAGTTCTGTCAGAAGCCAAGTAAGAAGCTGAAAAACAGAGTAATTCTTTCCTCATCTTTTTTTCATTTGTTTTAGGACCTATTTGTTAGAGCGTGATACCGAGTAAACCATTTGTGTCTGCAGAAATTATTTAGGATTTTTTTTTCCCGTAGTTGGGCATTTTAATGTAAAATATAGGTCTGTGCACAGTGACTATTGAAAGCCGTATTTCTGGTGCTTGCCCAGGCTCTACAGTCCTTGCTTGTAAATAGAAAACAGCAATTGTAGACCATCATAAGCACATATATATATACATGTATGTACGTATACTTGCTTTAAATATAGAAACGAAATTCTGACCTTTCTTCCAATGCTTGCCTTTTTTCCATTCTTGCCTTGCTCGCTGGCAGCCACCTGGGTGGTCAGGACGAGATGGGGGCTGTTGGTGTCAGGGAGCGAGGTGGGCCAGGGTTGGGATTGGTTTAGGGTAATGTAATAAGTAGTTATGATTTGTTCCTGGTAATTTTATGATTGCAGAAAAATTACAGGGTGACACGCAGTGGTTTTTATTTGTTTATTTCTTTAAACTTGGTACTATTATTTTCTTTCAGTAAGTGCCTGGAAAAATACTACCTGGAAGACACAGCAGTCTTGAATGTTATTTTATTTATTACAAGCAGCAACAGCAAGATCCTCCCCAAACCTCATTGCTTCTGTATTAAAACTAGTTTAGATCTCATCACGTGGCTTGGGGCAGCCCGGCAGCATGGCGTTTGGTACCTTTGCAGGCCTGTGAGCTTGGCTCCTGGAAACATGAACATCCAGCTTGGATGAGGACTAAAATCCCAGCATTTACCTCTCTTGTTACTCCCGTGATTGACAGATGCTGCTCCACTTCATTTGCTGTAGAAAACCCTAAACTTACCCCTCCGTGCCCAAGTGAAATTATGTCTCGGTGTGGCAAGTGTGTTACCTAACAGCTGCAACTGGGCTCTTCAGCGATGAGGCTGGGGTCTACTCATGTCTGTACAAATAAAAAGAGAAAGCAAAATCAGGTCACATATTGTGCTTTTTCCCCTTGTCCAAGTAGGCCTTGGCAGTGTAGAGACTGTTCTGGTTAGGGTCAAGAGGTTCTCCCTCACAAGACAGGTCCAGATGTGTGTTTTCATTATCCTGGCTTCCTGAATCTTGCAATTTTTTGCTATAGCTACGGATGTAAGGCCAAAGATCATCAGTGGCCACAGCTGTTTCTCGTTAGAAACATATTAAAACAGAACAAAACCACAACATTGTTTAATGCAAATCCTGAAGTCATTGGTTGCAATAAAGGTTGAATAACATGACTACCTCTTATAATGTTTGCAGTTTCTGTTTGGGAGCAGTGGGATATCCGTTGCCTTACCTAGCCATGGAGACATAAAAAGACATTAAAGGTAGTCATAATGGCCCATGTACTGCAACTGGTCTGAAATCAAGACTGGATCTGAGAAAAGTGCAATATTTACTCTTAATCTTATGTTTCCTTTTCAACAGTGTGACATTACCGAACAAAGTGTATTATTTTAGCTAATCTGCTAGGTTTTGTGAGATAAGTACATCAAGTGGTTTAATGAAGGCAGCTAAGGTGTGGTCTTGCACAAAACTGGTTTAAATGTGTCCTTTGCCAACTTCCCAGGTTCGGAATCTCTTTTCTCCAGAGCTTCAACCTCTGATGAGTACTAAGTTGCTTGTATTTTAATGATGGAAAGGGACAGCAG
This sequence comes from Stercorarius parasiticus, assembly GCA_013396915.1. Classification (NCBI taxonomy): domain Eukaryota; kingdom Metazoa; phylum Chordata; class Aves; order Charadriiformes; family Stercorariidae; genus Stercorarius; species Stercorarius parasiticus. The sequence continues at coordinate 243,367 of VWZL01005013.1, read as the reverse complement.
GAGTAGAGAGGGACTGCATTGTGCTGGACACTGGCAGTGGAATAATAACCAGATTGCAGTATTCCCCTTGCTGCTTAAAGGTCAGCAGTTCCCTTTATATCCTTCCCAGTTTAAACTCAAGTTTATCAGCGGCATTTATGGTGTATTTTGCTAGCCCATGTAAAGTTTTCAAAAACTCATTCCAAGCTAGATATTGATGTTCTTTTAAGTTTTCCCTCTCTTTAGGGAGAATTAAAGGCAACTTTTGTGTGAGTTGTTTCTTGGCTCTTCTAGCAAGAAGAAACTGGATGTACCTTTTTTTTTTTTTAATATATTGTGCTATTGAAAAATGTGGAAAAAGAACACATAGAAGCTGTGTGAAGGTGTGGCTGACGCATAGCCGTTATGTTTTGGAGAGTGGGCCCTTTGAGAATGGTTGGGACTTTTTGAAGAAGCTTTTTGAAGAAGCTTTTTGCTTGGAGGTTTGTGAATGTCATTCTTTGTATTACAGAAAGCAAAGGCACAGAACTTGCTATCACAAGTTGAAAAGTGATATTTATTGCTAAAAAATGGTGTAAGCTGGTTTTACTCAGATGAATAACTCATTCTAGAGAAGAGTTCTCATGGGAAGGTTGTCACTGGGGGAAGGTGAGAGAAGGAGGATCTCTGGACCTCTTAGGGTATTTCAGAAGAAAGATTGAAATAAATGATTCATTTCCTTTTTTATAGTCTGAAAGAGCAGATTTCGGTAACCTCTCAGAGTCTGCTGTTTTCAGGAATGAAATCTTGCCTTTACACCAAGGGTAGTAGAGGAACTTTGTTCAATAGTGTGCAAGGAAGGCAGTGTCATGCATAGGGTGCTTGATACCGTTCTGGCCGTTTATAGTTAGGGTTTGTCAGCCTTTTCAAAAACGTATAATGTGACTAAATGAAGAAACTTCAAAACATCATCCAACAGAGCTTTTTATTTAGGAAGCTGTGTACTATTGCATGTTCTTATTGCCATCAGTCCTTGTGGCGCTGTCATGTAAATCAGTGGCCGACTGGTCTTTCTCACTTTTATCACTTGCAGCAATTCATTAGCTGTGCCTTATCCAAAGGGCTTTTATTTTTGGCTCTACAGTCCTTTAATGTGCTTCTTTCTGGCACTGACCCATGACTCTGGGTCTGTCTCTCGGATACAGCTTGAAAATGTATTTTCCTGCAGGGTATGAATACAGTGGAAATTCATCCAGTTTGTCCAGGGACTTTTACCTGAGACTTGCTGGCATGTCCTGTGAATCTGGATTTTTGGAATGATTTCTTTTGTGAAACTCTAAAATATGGGAGTGGGTGCTAATGACTTTACAGACAGAATAGACTTTGATAGTAGATTTTGACATACTCCTCGTACTAGCTAGTAAGTGCATTACATAATTGAAAAAGTACACTATAATACACTGCAACATGGGCATCTTGCTAACAGGAGCTGCCAAGCTTCAGCATGGAGTCTCCATTTAAGGTGCTCACCGACAGACTCTGCCACAAACTCCTCTTAATTTAATTTATGTTTACCTGTCTCCTCTATAACTCAAATGCATTATGAAAAGCATCCTTATCTTTCTGTTAGTAGCAAGCTATCCAATAATAGAAGACTTGCATGTGGCACTGATGAGTAAGTATCATTTAGGTAAACTAAATATATTCAGAGGGGCCTCTCACAGTTGTTAACACGCTAGATTTAGAGAGCAGGAGGTGAGTGATGGATTTAGGTAGGGAAGTGTAGGAGAGTGTGCCTGGAAATTTAAGTGAGGAGTCATCTGCAGCAGTAGCTAAGAGGGGTCTTCAGTAATGCTAATGCACAGAAAGGCCTCCAGAGACTGTTCTCCCTGCACATTCTGGAGTCAAGGGAGAGAAAATGGCTCCTCCAGAAGGGAGTTCACTGCCCAAGCCAGATAGCAGCTGCTGCGTCCCACTCGTTGGAAGAGCGTCTTTTTCTTTGTCAGCGATAGATCAAGCTAAAGGGGACAAGCATCACTAAACCAAAGGCTGCTTTTCTGAATACCTCCCACAGGCTCTCCGAGGGCAGCGTTCAAGTGAAATATGTAAGAAGCACTTAGGATTTCTAAGAGATGTTGAGAGCCGTCTGCTCTCTCTGGGTTTGCCTGGATTTCAGAAGAGGGAAGAAACAGCGCAGTTGGAGATGTGCGGGTATGAGATCAAGCGGGGGGAAAAAATGGAATAAAAAATGTATTGCTTTCTTCTGAGACTGTCTGTCTTGTCTGTAACATCCTTCTCCATACTGCATGTGTGTCTGAAAGAGAGTGTTCAACAGCATTGAAAACCTGGGTTATTTTAAAAAAAATAATCTTTGCTCTGAGTTTAAAATTCCTTGTCTGCTCAAAAAGCATGAGCAGAGGGAAGGAAAAGGAGAGGAGGGGTGGGTGCGGGGGTCTGTTGGAAGTGGGATTGCAGAAAGGGCATTTCTGCATGTTAGGCTTCTGAAAAGGCACCGTGGCTGAGGTGAGTGGTGGTTGGTTTAGGTGGATGTTTGCTAGGAGAAATTGTATCATGAGGACTGGAGTTACATTTAACTCAGCTGGATAAAGGCTACAGAACAACTTTGATTCCCTCTGTTTTCACACAAATTTTTAAGACTGCTTAACATTATTTGCCTCTTCAGGAAAGGAAGTGCATCTTTGTGGCCCCCCTAGTGCAGATAAATAATTTTCCAGAGTTTTCTGTCTGAGACTGCATCATTTCACACTCAGCTGTGTACACATTTCCCGTGCAGTTGGAGTCACCGGCAGGAAGTGTCATTGGGTAATATTTTTGTCTAAATTGATTTGGTTTTAATTTCCAAAGAGATTCCAAAACAACCATAGTAAAGAAGCCCTTCAGAATCATGTTGGATTTTGTAAGCATATAACATCTTGCCAATCTGTTCTTTAGTGATAACTCAGATCTTGTGAAACGTTTTTTTTGACACACTTATCTTTTTATTTTTGAAGTTAGATTTTTATTTGAAATGCATGGCTCTGTCTTCAGTTAGCATCTAGCACATTCTTGGAACTGCTGTATTCCTGGCCAGTGTGGTCCATCCGATGGTCCATCCATCAGAATCAGGGATGCAAATGGCTTCTGTCCAGTAACCTACTTTTTCCCCAAAGATAAGGACGGCTGCTTGAGCACTGAACCTCCCTGCCAAAAGCCAAATTTCAACCCCTTGTTGTGGTTTGAGAGAGATTTGGCAGGTGGTGCCATTGAGGGGACTTGCAGGGTAGGTAGAGGGCAAGGGAGGGGAGAAGCGTTGCCTCCTGGTCCCCAGGGATGCGAGGAGCTGGGTATGTGGGCAGGGACAAGGCGCCTGGTTCCTGCTGGGGCAATGGACTACAGAGAAGATGCCACACACTGGGATGTGCTTCCTGCGCTGATAAAATTGTGAGCATTGAAAGGGGAAAAAAAAATAAAAAAAATCCCAAGTCCTGTTAACAGGAAACAGTAAGTGTAGTGTCACGTTGTGGATAGCCCTGTACCTCTTGTTCTTTCAGTGTAGCTAGAGATTTCATTTCCTGCATCATGCGGCATGCCTGGGGCTCGTGGCCACGTGCTGTTGAAATTTAAGACAAGATGTCTGTGAGATGTCTCTTCCTGCCATGGTGGTGCTGTCACTAAGCAGTTGTTCCCTCTGACACCCAGCTTGTCCTTTTAATTCTTGCTCTGCTCACGAGCCTCTGCCAGCTGGTGGCCTGACGGGGCAGGTATTCAGAGGTGAGGCTCATGTGCAGGGCGCGACCTGGATGGATGTATTACTGAATTGTCTCCTGGGCAAAATAATAGCTGGAGATTGTCTTTGATGCAAGCAGCTATGTTGCTTTGCAGCTGAGGCAGTTGTTCGGTGGTGGTGGTGCCTCCGGTGATGAGAAGAGGAGAGACTAGGTAATGTGCTTATTCAATAATTACCTGTGCACCTTTTAAATAACTATTTTTTCTCATCAGAAGATCAAAGTCTGAAAAGCAGTAACTAGCTGCTCAGCTGCTTCTTAGAACAAAGAAGTACTATAGGCTGCAAGTCCAAATATACTGATGGACCAAATGGTCCTGTCTCTGTAAAAATCGAAAAAGGAGAACAGAAAAAGAAGTAAAATAAAAATCTGATATTATTGAAAAATGTTGCATTTCTGTCACTACAAGGTGTATGTGTGGGGAAAGTAGATACTTAGCGGAGTTTATTCTCTTCATCATTCCAGTCCAAGAAGATATTAATTTTCCACAGCCTTCGTAGCAGTACTCATATTTTAGCATTTCAGATGTCCTTTTTCTTCCATCACATGCCATCCAGTGTCGGATTTACAACCTAATATTGCCAATGCAAGTGACTAGATACTGTTGCTTCTCACTTCCTCCCAAAATGTGTATCCTAAATTTGCCTTCTGAAATAAATTGGTGCTACAACTAAATACTTTGATGAATGTGAAAAGAATACTTTATACCTTGGGGGAACCACTCAGCTCACCCTTTTATTTGGGAGTTATGCTCTGTAGCTGAAGCCAGAAAACATTTAGAACATGCTTCACATTCAGGTGCGCAAATAGTTCCTCAAGCAGGAGGAGGAAAACAGGTTTGGTATAATGAGGTTTACCTGGTGGATTTTGTTTGGTTGGTTTTTTTCTTTGTCAGAGATCACATGAACAACTTGAGCAAGATGTGTTTGGGGACAGGTGGCTTCCACTCTATATCATAATGATTCTGTAGTTTGAATAAAGGTGTCATCTGAGAAAAACAGACATGGAGATTTCTCCTTATGGTACATCAGCATCTTGTGTGCACAGCATTTCCTTCAAAGATCAGTTTTTGCACTTACCATCAGATTCAAAATTTATCATAAGGATATAATCCATCAGGTTAAGCCTTTGTTATATGGACAAACAAAAATAAAAATGTCCCTTATTTTTGTTTGTGGGATGTTCTATGGGCAGAAATGGGAGTAGAAACCAGCAGTGTCTTCAGGAGCCATGAGCTCAGGCATTTGATCAGTGGGAAAAAAGGTATTCATGGATGTGAAACCTTCAGGCATCCCTTCACTCCGTGTTTAATTTCTCTGAGTTTCTATCAATGAATTTGTAATGAGTAGACAATTTCATTTGACCAGAAGAAAAACAAAAAAGGGCTACTGTTTCATAGAATCATAGAATGCGTTGGGTTGGAAGGGACCTTTAAAGGTCATCTAGTCCAACCCCCCTGCAGTAAGCAGGGACATCTTCAACTGGATCAGGTTGCTCAGAGTCTCATCAAGCCTGGCCTTGGATGTCTCCAGGGATGGGGCCTCCACCACCCCTCTGGGCAACCTGTTCCAGTGTCTCACCACCCTCATTGTAAAGAACTTCTTCCTAATGTCTAATCTAAACCTTCCCTGCTCTAGTTTAAAACCATTGCCCCTCGTCCTATTGCTACATGCCCTTGCAAACAGCCCCTCCACCCATTTCTAGGAAGCTATTGTATAATACTTGTGACTTATGTGGTGACAGGGTTATTTTTTATATATACACACACATATAGAGAGAGAGTGAGAAGCCCTGCATCAGGTCGCAGGGCTGCCAGAGATCTTTTGAGACAAGATGCGCTGAGTTCAACAGGAAAAAAAATTAACGAGAAAAGAATTGACCAGTTTAATTTTTTGATGGAAATCAATGTCCTTTTCTTGAAAAGAAAATTTCTTGTGTACTACTGTTAAAGCTGGTGTTTGAAATACTATTGCAGTGTAGCTATTACTTGGCAGCTTGGCTTGTTCTCACGTTACAAAAATGATGCTAATAATTCCTGTTGACTGCTGTGACCTCTGCTGGGGGGAAGAGAGTCCATTTTCTTGTAGCCCTTCTTCTGGGAGACTGGCAACATATTCTCTGTTTATTTATTTATTACTTGTTTGTGCCCTGCAGCAAATTTCCTTACCTGCCAGGTGGCTGAAGTGATTTGCATACTTTGTCATTTATCTCTTGTCATAAATCTAGTTCAAAAGCAAATATCTGATGAAATTTTGATCCTAATAAGCTTTCAGTTCTATGAGTGTGTGCTTTGTACACATTGTGTGGCGTGATTTATCTTTGCATCCGAATGTCTGTCTTAATGTTTAAGTCCACAGCCACGTTTCTGTTTGCACCTTTGCCTCACGCTGCATTGAGATTGCATTTGTACAACGCAGCGTGCTTTGAGTGTCTTGGAGTTGTTGATGTGTAAGCCTAGGTTGCATCACTTTTCTGGGGGTGTACACTGAAGCTGCAGTCAGGTCTACTTAGTTTGAAGTCTGCTGCAGTTCTGCCTTGGTTTATTTGGAAACCACTGGCAGTGAAGTCATTTCAGAATAACAAATCTTTGGCTTCAGACTAAGAATAGCTGCTAACTAAATATTTCTCATTCCTAAACACTGAAAACAGTGGCTTACATTTTGACTGTGTGTTCCAATTTACTAATTAGTTTCCTCTTTACAGAGACGTATGTTCACGTGTTGTTGTTTTGGGAATGTTAATGTTTTTCTCTTTACCTGAAGGACTTTTTGCAGACTCTAAAGAAGGACTGTCATGCCATCAAATTAACAACCACCCTCTCCACGATGGCTCTGCCCCAGAAGGGTTGCAGTACAGAGCAGCAGTGAGCACACCTATCCCTTTTTTTTGCAGGAACTCCAAGGTGTACATTGTGGCCCTGTTGTGCCAACCAACCCAAACATTTTGAGCTGTGACCCAAAAAGCATGACTCAAAGTTACTTTTGGTTGATAGCTCTCATCAGCCTAGGAGGAGCTTACAAGAGACGACACACATAGGCCCACGTGGTGTTTGTTCTTTGCACATTTGTGGGCAGTGTTGTTGTGTTTTGGTTGTAAAAGCCTCCTCAGATGGGGAACCAGGACAGCAGAGCCCTAGGTTTTGGGTGTGGGTGGGAGACTTTTGGGGAGGAGTGTGAGATGGAGCTAGTTCCTTCTCTATGCAGCCTGTGAGCTTCTCTGCATGCTCCTTTCTTCTGGTGGAATGGTGTCTTTCTGTGCCATCCTGCCTGCCTGCGGTGAGCCAGGCATACAGGGTAGGGGTTGGGGTCACAGCTGCGACTCTGACACAAGAAGAGAAAAACAGCTGGGAGGGACAAGCAACAGGATCCACTTGAAAGACTGGGATTGTCCGCATGTGAGGGAGGGAGGGAGCGAGCTCAGGGTTTGCTCTTTCTGTCATGGCTCTGGGGGCTGGACTGGAACCAAAAGTTGATGCAGAGCGAAGCGTGAGAAGAATTCTAAGGAGGAAAAGTCCGGGAAAAGGGAAGACATCTACATAAGGGCATAAAGGAATTTGGGAGGAATAACAAATGAAAAAATCTAGATGAGCATAATTTTTTTTCCAGTTCAGTTTAGCCTGTGTTTTAGCAAACAGCTCAGAGGAATCAAAACTCTCCTTATTTCAAGAAAGTTAAAATCTAAACTACTGTAACTAGGCAAAAAGAAGATGGTTCCAGAAGTGCTTTTGAAAGTTTGTTTGTTTCTTGCTGTTTTGATTATTTAAAGCCAGATGTCCTCATCCTGTAGTATCTTACTAGACTTTTGCTGTTCGGAGGAGCTATGTCTGTGTCTTCACCTTCTCTTACTGCTTCTTCTTAGAAGCCCTGGCTAATGCTTGCCAGGCAGATTTCACCAGGCTTGCTCCTTCATGTCTAAAGCTTTGCAGCTTGGTGAAAGAAAGCTGCTTGAACTCTTGGAGACCACCGTGACCATGATGTTGCACTTAGAGAGGAATTTATAAACGCAGAGGCTGTGGTTCTCATCTTTATTAGTAGACAAGAATTAATTATAAAAGAACTTTTATGCTATTGAGATTAAAGTTATAAACACAGTCTCCAAAAGTGGAAACAAATATATCTCTGTGTGTGTGTGGAAATCGAATTGATTTTGAAAAATAGATAAGTCTTACAAATCCAAACCATAGAATTATTTTTTTTTTTACCTTCTATAAAACTTTTATCCTTATTCCAGGGAATGATGGTATTTGAACACAGTGATATTTACATAGTAAAGTGGCAGTTACTTCCTTTTCCTACAAGATTGATTTAAGTAACATTTCCATTGTCTGGCAAAAAAAGTCTGCCTGCCTGCTTGACATCTCTTAAAAGCTTCTGAAGACCTTGTGACAAAAGGCAGTCTTTTAAAAATCATAATTACCGTTTACAGATTATAAGATTCATTCTACCATGAACTTCAGAAGAACAGAAGGAATACAATGGTTACTGAAATTAGAGTGGTGATGCCTAAAATACATTACCTCCACCTCTTTTTTTTTTGGGGGGGGGGGGCTCTTCCTGTAAGCCCATCTCCGGCATGCATACCGAGACAGGACTCTTTTGTGGAAAGTATTTAGATATTCTTTCATACCTGCAGAAGTACTTCCCCTTATGGAGAAATCTGAAATGCCAAGGAGTGGAGTCCTCACAGCATCCGTAAGAACAGGTTGCGGTAGCATTTCCTTTACTGGTGAAAAACTGAAATGCAGGTGGATGCAGAATCAGAAGAGTTTGGATCACCTATTCTTAGTGTGGTACTAAAATACCTATCTGGCAGCCAGTGTGAGTTTAGTAGTGCCAGCAGTGCAACTTTAAAGCATCTTTTAAGAGCAAAGATTTTTTGGGGGTATGATTTGCAGTACTTTCTGTTGGTGTGTTGTGATGTTACTGACCCAGGTTTGCAGTCACTGAGACGGCTAGTGCTGCCAGCTTTTCTCCAAACTACACCTTTATGGGAATACTCCCAGAAAAATAAAAGGAGGACTCTCTTCTTGATGGGGAAGGAATGAGTTTCTGCTTAATCACTGCAGTATTCCTTAGTTTGAAGAAATATTTCTATAGGTGCCCCCTTACACCAAGCAGTCAGGAGTATCTTGACTTCCAAAGAGGGTTGTGTACTTGCAGAATGAAGGGATAACATTTCTCACGTTTAGTTGTATAGTTTGCTTAGGTTGGTTTCTGGTTGTTTTTTTGTTGTTTTTTTCAAACTGCAAAGACAGCATAACTAATGTTCTTTTTGCATGGGAGGTCTGCAATTGCAATCTTTTATCGAAGAGCCTGTGGTAGGATAGAGTTGGAAAGAATACAGCCTAATTTGGTTCACCTGCCAAAAATGTTTCAATTGAAGGCTTTCTTCTCTAGAGGACAGGGGGAAGGTTAGTGATAAAGTCTGATTGTTTAGTAATTTTCTGCCTATTAACCCATAGAAGTCAATTCCCTTTTTAAAGAAGACAGCAATAGTTTATTTCATTATTTTTACAGTATCTTCTGTTTAAGCTAACATCACTTTGCAACTTCACCCCAAGAAAGTGGGCCTGAAACAGAGATTTGCCCATCCTTTCTTTAAACATCTGCCTTCCTGCAATCTAGACAATTAAGTTTAATGCTTACATCATGTATTACTGTGGCTTTGGATAAACCGATACGGGACTTGCAGCTTCCCTTTGCATCTAGCTAGTTACCATTGCTTAGCAAGGTAATCTGGCCTCTTCCAAAACCGAATGGTGAGCTGCAATTTGACAATTAGACTTGTCAGGAAAAACATGTTTTATGTCCAGCTTCTTAGGCAATGACAGATTGGTTTATGTTCTGCCCCTCACCCTATAGTGCATTAAATAATGTTGTACTATCACCTTCCATTCCTCAGAAGGTTATTTTCTGGCTTGAGTAACACAAAGGCTTTTTGTGGTGACTTTGCAGAGTGCCTGATTGAAGTTAGTTAGCTTTGTGGCATCTATTAAAACCAAGTCTCAGTCATTGGCTAGCAATGACCGACATGTCAGAAATTATGACCCTGAACCTTCGGTTGTTAGCTAGGACTTCAGCAAGCATGACATATGTGATAATGAGTACTGAAGGAAAAAGTAATTAGTGTTTCTAGAACTTTATTTATAAAAAGGACTGCGCGGAGCAACCCCACTTGAACCTGCAGCCTTTAATTTCTGTTTTTCTTAATACTGTTTGGTGTTTTCATTATCCAAATCATAGCTGTTGAGGGGGAAAAAGATCAATATGATTTGCTCGTATTACATCAGTTGCCTAAATCCCACAAAGGTCTACGTTAGAATCTGTTTTGTTTTATGTTACAGCTAAAATGCCAATCAGTAGATTTGACTCAAGCTTTTTTATTTTTCATTTTACTATAAGTTATATCTTGGATTAAATCTACTTTGAGGAATGTGGAAGATGTTGATTTCCCAAATAATGGGCTATTGAACCATTTAGGCTTGGTGGTGGGTAGTATTAAATTAATTTTTGTAATATTTCTAATATGGGGAAAATGTGCTACATTATGTAAGGCTACATTTTCAACTTTATGGTAGCAAATCTGCAATAACTTTTTAATGCTGTTGGGCCATTTAGATTATCTCTTGATGGAACTGAGTAATAGAAAAAACTGTCCATCAGGAACACTTGAATTTTTAGCACCTGCTTCATCTTTTGTGTTTAGGCATAAAACAAATTCAGTTTTGGTTTGTTTGTTTTTTTTTTTTTGATAGCAGCATGTTGGAAGAAGGAGGTTAGAGAAAATAATGTATTGTGGAGACATCCTGTATCTTTCCCCCATTGTGTAGAAACAAAAAGAGCCTAGTCTGACTATATGGTCTCAATAGTACCAAGCAGGGTTTAGAGGAGAAAGGAATGGAGAAGGAAAATGAGGATGATATCCATGTTCAGTGAGTGAAATAAATACATGTTAATAGTTGGCCTGGGATTTGGCAAAACTAGTTTGTGGATGTGGAGGACGTATGCGTGTTGGGGGGGTGACTAGTTAGCCTGATTTCCAAAGGAGAAAACAAAAAAAGCTTACGTAACTTTTCTGCCTGTTTCTGTGCCTGTCACGCATTTTAACTCATTGTCGAACGTGTTTCAAGCTGGCCAGATGGGTGCTGATCTCAGTGGTCCTAAAATAGTCTACCGCAGCCTTTAGCCAAGAGGACCTGTGTTCCTTCCCGGCACTTGTCTCTTACCTGCTCGGGTAGCGGAGGGGCAGTAGGCGCTTGCCCGTGGCCCCAGGCAGATGCCATGTGTCCGGCCAGCCGGTGCCCGCGTGGGACTGGATTAGCCCCAGCTTGCGGTGCTCGCTCTCTCTCCCAGCTCTCAGGTCAAATTAACCTTGGTAGGTGTCCCCTACCAGTTTTTAAGCGTTGGACTGGGGGGAGGTTGGCAGATGCACACACAGAAGGCTCCGTCTCTGTTCGTGGCTGTTTGCCTGGGCTTCATCGGCAGAGGAGTGTGGATGATATCTGCTGGCGGGGGGACTGTAGGCTGGACACCTCGCATCACCGAGTTCAGAGCCATCCTACGAAGATGCCATGACAAGCGTTAGTGGTTTGTGACTTTGCCCTCTGTGGGACAGAGCATCCTGTTTGCCAGACAGATCGGTCACCCGAGGAGGTCTGCTGCTTGCCTGGAGCCTGGATCCATGGTGTTGTGGAGAGGCTGCCACAGCTTATCTGGCTTTCTGACTGCTTCCCTGGCAGCTCATCTAGACAGGCACCAGTGAAGCAGCCGGGAAAAGCCTTCAGCAGATTGAAGGTGACTGTAGGGCTCTGGGGGCAAAGGTCAGAAGGATGGGTGCCCGAGTGGCAGGCTCCTCAGTCCTCCCACATAAGGCTTGGTTTTAATGAAAACTTATTGAGAGCTCAGATAAAAAAATAATAATCCTATTGTGCAAGAAGACTGGGGACTTTTAAAGAAGGCTCACTTGATTAGGCAAGGAACTGCTTTGGGAACTGAAACTCAGAACGGCAGCATGCAAAAAATGGAGCATACAAAACCAAGGACAGATAACAGAGGAGGAGTACAAAAGCATAGCTTGGTCACATAGGAATGAAATCGATAAAAGAGAAAAGGCCATTCAGAGCAAAAACTAGCTAAAGTAACAAGAAGGGATTCTCGAAGTAGATTGATAGCAAAGGGAAGTTTGGGAAAGCTGTAAATTCATCGATGAACAGGAGAGACAAGCTAGTATATGATGGTGTAGAAAAATGGAAGCACTAAATGCTTTGTTTGCCTGAGGGAAAAGCCTGTTCCCCTGCTTCTGTATATGCCAGCATTTTCTGAGAAAGAGAAGCACAGCCAACAGATGGAGAGCAGCAGGTTAGGGGCCACTTGGAGAAGCTGGATATATTCAGATTAGTGGGACTGGACAGGAGCTGCTGAAAGAGCTGACAGATGTGAGACCACTGCAGAAAAACTGTGCAGTTGGAGGAGGTTCCCAATGAATGAAAAAAGGCTGACATTTTACCTGTCTCTAAGGAAGGCAAGAAGGAGCATCTGGGCAACTATAGGCTGGTCAGCTTCTCCTCGTGGCCTGGAAAGATCATGGAGTATATTCTTATTTCCAAGCACGTGAAGACCAAGAAGATACTCAGAAACAGTCCTCATGTATTTAGCAAGGGCAAATTGTGCTTGACTCACCTTATTGCTCCCTTGGATGAAATGACTTGCTACAGGGATGGGGGAGAGCAGTAGTTGCCTTGAATTCAGTAGGGCTTTTGCCACTGTCTCCCATAGAGGTTTCATTTGGAAGCTGAAGAAGTATGGGCCGGGCAAGTGGAATTTTAGATGGGTTGAAAATTAGCTGCTGAAAGGTGAGTGATGCTTTGCATCCAGTTTGCGGTCCTTAACAGGCAGGGTACTCTAGGGGATGAGACTGAGACTGACACCGTTAGGGTTTTCATCAACAGCCTGAGTCATGAAGCAAGATGCACTTTGTGAAAATTTGCAGATACACTGAATTGCGTTGTTTGACATGCTGGTTGGTAGAGCTTCAATCCAGAGAGAGCTCAAAAACTATGAGGGTTGGGGTGACAGAAACCACTTGAAATTGACTTAGGAGAAATGCAAAGTTCAGCACGTGGTGCAAATTAACCCCTGTGTTATGTTGAAGTGAGCATGAGCCATAAATCTGCTCTCATTGCAAATAAGGCAAATCAGGCACCATGCTACACTAAAAGCAGCACTTCAAGGAAAGGTTTTATCCCCTCTACTTAGTGTTTGTGTGGCTCTCTGGAATACTCCATTCAGTTTTGGAGGCCCCCCACTTCATGAAATAGGTAGAAGAGTTGGAGAGGGGCCGTTAGGAGGCCTAGCAAAATGGTGATGGGCTTCAGGAATGGGGCTGCAAGGGAGAGGTTGTCAGAGTTGGGCTTGCGTAAATCTGGAAAAGAGGAATCTGAAGAACAGTCCAGTAGCAGCCTAAAACATCTTGAAGGGCATTTCCAAAGATGTTAAAGCTGATCTGTGTTGAGTAGTGGCTGATAGCAAAAAGAGGTGCGTAGTGGCACACCTTGTAATTTGGGATTGAGCAGTAGGGAGGAACTTTTATCTGCAGGGGGAGAGCAACACTGGAAGAGGTTGCCCACAGAAGTGGTTTAATCTCTGTCCTCAGAGGATTTGGAGACTCATTTGGACAGAGCCGTGGCTGACTTGATCTGCTGTTAGCAATAGGTCCCACTTGGGCAGCAGATTGGACAGAAGTTTGTCCCAGCCAGCACTTGTTTGATTCTGTGACGACTCAGAGACGCAGGGGATCTGGAGATGGTTTGGTTCAAGTGTGATGCAAAAAGCTGTAGGAAACCAGTCTTCATTCAGCTGAATGCTTTTATGGACTGCTTGGTGGGGGTTTTTTGTGTGGTGTCATCATCCCAAATTTCACAGATGACTAGAAAAAGAGCTTCTTCACTCTGGATCTTTTAAAATGCTTTAAAAATATGTACAAAAGGATGGTTACTCTGTCAGTATCGATATGCATCCCCTATAGGAGTGTATTTTTTGCCTTAGGGAACTCGACTTTGCATGTGTCTCTCTAGTCACTCTTATCACTTAAGCTGAAATAAAGCCGCTTGCTATTTTTACAACTGAGCTATAATTTGAAAATTTACAGTCACTTTTTTCTTGGAGACATGGATACTTTTAGCACAAGTAGTTTGAAAAGCTGTAGGTGTTGCCTGTGTATTCTCAGCTCACCTCTTCTCTTCTGTCCTTGTAGATTAGATAAGGGCCTAAAGTCCTGAAAGAATGGCCCATTTGATAAGTACTGCCTGGATTCAGGGAACCTGATGAAAACACATGTAATTCCAAGCTTGACTGCCTTTTGCTGTGCTGCTGCTTAGTCTCACCGTCTGCTGTAGAGAGAGCATTTTGGTTCCACTGAGTGATGGTCAATAGCGGTATTTTTATATGCTCTATCTTTGAGAGACTAAGGAGATAGTCTGAAAGTAAATGTATCACCGTCTTTTTGTCCTCTTTCATGTTTTGGATCTGTCTTCACAGAGCGCTCTCTGTGTGTGTGCTCGCATGCTTGTAATCAAATTTTTAGTGCCCTTATTTTTCTTTCCAACTCCTGCTCATATCTTCACAAAAAGCTGTCTGTGCACATGAAATGATTGGGTGTATGCCAATACAATCTGAAAGCAATAAAAATATATTCTTCACTACTTCTTTAAAAGATTAAACAAACTGCAGAACTTCCAATCAGTTTTTCAGATTTCTTGTTTAATCTCATCACTATGCATGGAGCCTGTTTACTGCTGTAGCTTTCATTAGTGTTTATGCAAATTTTGTGTTAAATCCCATCAGTAATAATCTAGTTTTTATTAGCTAGGCAGTCGTATTGCTTGGAATTTTCTGAAGCTATGTTTAATAGCTGAGGAGCGAATAATATCTGAAATACTCCTTTCAGGGTATGCCTAAATTGTAGTCGCACCTTTTCAAATACCGCTGAACTAGTTAGCACTAGTAATAGTGCAATTGGTTGCAAAATCATACGCTGCTACGATTTATGTGGTTATTGCTACAGGTATGGAGTTAGTGTAGGGGCTAAAGGAGCATATGAGCGATGTAGCAAAAAGCCTAATGTGCAGGATTACGGTGGAGACGTTGCATGAGCTTCGCATGTGCAGTTTATGCACCTGGACTGGAAGGTGCGATGCATATGCACTGTCCAGATGCACTATCTCCATAATTAACTCGGAGAGTTTGGGAAGGTTTTTTTTTCTCTTGGTCTTTGTTTCTAGAACGCTGAAGGGAAATGTGCAATACGGATATAGACAGCTCTCAGGTGGTTTTGCTGTACCACCCATCTTTGCACCATGCGACCAAGGCTGTGTCTGTCTGAGAACCGTTGATATTTTGTGTATACCTGCATGAATCACAATTACCCTTTCGAACGCAGGATTGATATTCCTAAAATAGACTAGGATCTGACCTGAAAGTTAACTGGAAGTTATATATGTATGTGTTTAGATGTATTATTGATGCATGACGACTGAAGTCCAAAACAGCTGCAAAACATGGTGTTTTAAATTGTCTCTGTTTATTTTTTGAGCTGTATGCCTAATGGGAGAATTTCTAATGCTGACAAGGCAGCTCAGATGGCATGGTGCTAATATTCTTGATCACTCTGCTCCTATGGCCAAGACGACTGACAGCTAATACCTATTTCAGTGGTGATTTCTGTAATTTTGTTGTAATTTCTGTATGAATCACCTTATTTTGCAAAGCTAAAAATTGTCGTATAACAGTGTTCTGATTTGGGGTTGTTGCTTTTTAATTGCTATGCTTGCTAGTGTATTAAGCTGAAGGAGAGCACTGTCAAGTTTGAAAATTAGGGTTATCAATCTGCTTTTGTAGAAGCCCTTTCTAAAAAGCTGAGATTTTTTTTTTTTAGTTGCTCATATTTCAGAGGTAAACAAAAATTAAAACATTCTCTTATATTCTCTAGTACCAAACCAAAATTGATTATCTAAACAATTGTCTGTTTAATGCTGTTTAATAAACTATTAGTTCACACATAGCAATGGTTGATAAAACAAATTGCAAGGAAGTTGCAAGGAGTGATGCGCTTGATGACTTATTTGCATTGAGGAAAGAAAAGATGTGATTTGATTTTAAGCTTATTTTTTTCACGTAGAAATGCTACTGAAGGGTATGTTGGTTTTCTGCTTTTCCTCTTCAATTTAACCATCCTATTGTCACTTTGCAGATTAATTACATAGCTTTAAAAAATTAATCAGCTCTGTTAATAATGATGTAAGTCATAAATAAGACTCAGTAAATGTTATAAATGTCTTAAGTCACTAAGGAGCCTAAATCTCCTTAGCTTTGGCAAGAAATTTAATATGTGATCTGCTACATTAAGTTGTTGGTAGTCCGCAGTCTATTGGTGTATGGCGATTTTACTTGCATAACATAAAATGGATTGTGTTATTTCTATGGACCTATGTTCAGTACTTCAGCTTCAGACGTACGTGGCTGCTTTCAGTATTCACAAGGAAAAATCATGTGATTAATCTCAGTTTGAGGTTAATGATTGCAAACCTCCAAATTCATAGGTGAATAATCTGGAACAGTGTAGTCCATCTTGGTTGCAATGTACTGTGTTGTATTTTGCATCTTATGCTGAAGTGACACACCAGTTCCAGCGCTTTTCTTCGGTGTTTATTTGACATTAGCATCTACTTATAAGCATATAGTAAAATGACATAATAGTAATAATTAGTTGTTCATTTGGTAAAAATCTTATACGTAACACCAGCTTTTGCAGTTCTTGTGGGTTATGATCCTCAGGTTTTGCTGTACATCTCAAAAGGTTCAGAGGATTGGCTGCACTGTACAGCCAGAGTACACAGGGTATCATTTTGTTTTCACTGATGCTTGTTATCTGCCTGGCATTGTAGCTAAGTGCCTCCCAGGTAAAATTAACAGTGAAGTCTGCAGTACTTTGAACCTTTTGATCCCTTTGAGCCTTCTCTGACTCCTGCAAGGTCTTCCTTTATTTTGTTAAGTATATTTATCATTTTGAAAATGAATGCCATATCAATTGGGAATGGGAGACGTGTAAGAGATGGTTGCTGTGTACCATAAAATTTGGGAAGCTCAGACTTTTCTATCCCAAACATTGGAGTAGAACTGCCTGTTCCCTACAAAAGGAATGATGAATTCTAGTAAATATAGAATTACCTTCTGATGTCTCTCAGTTCATGTCCTTTTTCGCATGCGTTCCCACATCTGAAACTCTGGCTCATTTTACTGGGCAGAGGATGATCTTTATGCTGAGGTGGTCACTGGGTGCCTTGTGGATTTATTTTTCTAAATTTTGCTGAATGAAGAGCAGAGCAGTAAGAAGCAACATTCTTTGGAAATGACTCAGACAATGCCTGGAGGAAAAGAATGCAGAGCTGAAAACAACAATTTTTAAGTACATGAGAGGAGTTGGGTTGCTGCGTGATAACTTCTACGAGCCAGCAATGCAAAAACATGTATTTGCACCCTCCTGTCTCCTTCTTGGATTACACACGAGTGTTGTTTGGGTGATCAGTTGTCACTAATGCCACCTAATACATTTTGAAGAGAAATAACATTGAGTGCATGTATGCATAAATTCATATGCTGATGTAGCTCTCTAGTTACTAGAGTTTCTAGTAAAATACATTTTAAACAGTATGTAGAAAACAGAAATGTTTTTCCCCTACAAGAAGGTACAGAAGACCTTCCTTCTTTTGTCTTGTCTAGTTTAGATACTTTAGCTTTCCTTCCTTCATTAATCAATAGGAATATGGGAAAAACTAATTATTTCAGTGAGCTGATTCTGACTAAATCCTGTGATGCAGAACAGCATGTGAAACTGCTTGTGCCCATCCATTACCCAGGCCTGCAAGAGAAAAGAAAAAAAAAAAAAGCCTATATATCATGGATTATATTTTGCTTCAGGCATTCTCTGACCTACTGTATTATGATTTGGCAGCTACATAAAAAAATTAAAAGCTATTTGGGTTCTTACCAAATACATTATATAAAAATAGAAAATACCAGTAATTCAAGCTGTGGAATAGCTTTTAGATGGATGATTGTTCTGAAGATTTTAATAGTCCAATAAGAACCTAATCTAATTGCATGTTGAAATGAAGTTAAATATTTTCCAAATAGATTAGAGAAAGGGAATTGCATTTTGGCAGTGTGGTACAACACCCTTCTTTCTCATTGAGCACACACATTTAAAACCTATATAATTTTGTCTAAACGAACGCCTCCCAAAGGAAATAAATATAACCAAACAATTATGATATCCATGTTGCCCACTTAGCGAGAGGATCACCGACTGTAATGCAGTGTCTCTTCAGTGTATCCCTAAGACCCAGCTCCCTATTTGTTTCCCAGTTATGGCCTCTGCAAGACATATGGTGGGGTAAAGGCAAGTCCTGATTGAAGTTTAAAGAGGTCCTAACCCTAACAAGGGGCTCAGGGGACAGTTGCATGAACACTGTCTGACGTCTGCACAGCCAGCAGAGCGAGTCGGAGGGACAAGGATCCCTTTTGCTAGTTGATGGACCCTCTAAAGCGTTTTTGATGCCTGTGGAGCAGATCCTGATGGACAGAGGGCTGCAAGGACTGTCAGGGACTAATCCTGTCCTCCCTTCAGACCCTAAATGAAAAAGACTGGAAGCAGAGATTCAGGTCCGAGTTTTTTGGTAACAAGGCAAGTCTCGGATAGAGCGTTTGACTTTCAGATGGGTATGGCCTCCTTGATCCTGTTGCTTCTTCAGGTATTTTGCGTTGGTACATAAAGCCCATGCTTCTGACCTATGAAAGGGGGTCACACCTCACCTGGGTGAGCTGTAAATGTGGATATGAACTATTTGTACCTTGAAGAGTAACCACAGGGCTAGGACATGGCTGGGGGGGAGAGACTACAGGCAAGAACAATGGCAATCTTCCCCCTTGCAGCTCTAAAACATTTACTGCTTTTGAATAACTCTCTCCTGATCCTTTTCTTCTGATTTCATTTTATGTTATTACACTTCGGATAAGCGTGCTGTAGTTTACACAGCGGGCATAGATAGCTGTGTTTTGTTCTGTGCCTGAAGTGGCCTAAGGGTGTGCTTTGACAAGCTGCTGAGAAGAGCTAATCCATGTAGAGCAGGTGCAGGTGCGGTCTCCTCCACCATCAGTGGTTACCATTGATCTACAAAAATTAAGAAGTCCATTACCTTCAATGTGCTAGACTGATGTGTCTACAGAAACGCTTCTATTCAGCATATACCAAAGGTATTGCAACAGGTTTATTAATGTAACAAAATAATTTTATTAATACTAATTTTAAAAACATATTTTCATATTAGCTGTCAATGAGTGTAATTAACCTTAGCATCTAAATACTCAAGTGCCTGTATTGCTTATTAGTCGTTCTCATGTTTATGTTTATCTCTGCAGAAGAATTAGTAATTAAAGCTAATACCTTTTATTAATAAGGAGTCAGAGTATGTCAGTGTAAAATAAAGCTGCATGGAGTAGAGAAATTATCAAAAATATTGATTGGCATCTGTGGTTTTATTTTACCGTATTTATGTTCTGAAAATTTTATGGTTTCAGTTTTTTAAACAAAATACTATGCCCCGGTTAAACTACTTGCACCTAAATTTTGCATCCTCAAAACTGCTTCTGTGCTTTTCCATGCCTTCATGAAGAACGAACTTACTTTGCCTAAATTTTAAATTGTGTGGTTAAAAGTTCAGTTCAGGCTAGGTCGTTTGGTTTGTTTTTTTTTTTTTTTTTAATGGAGCATTTCATCTCCAAAGTTACTTTTGTGTTAGAAATTTGCTACCTCCTCACTGCTGCAGGTAGCGTGGTTACCAAGCTTTAAAGGGAAGTTCTCTGCCTCCCATTTAATGCATGTGCTGGTAGGAAACCTTATACGTATGCTACTCAACGTAATAGTTTCTGCTTCAACAATCAATTGCTAGCCCCTTGGTGACTCTGTTTTATTTCAGAATTCAATAGTACTCATTTCTGTCCAGTTTTAGTAGCACTGTCAAAGATGAGCAGGGCGTATATTCTGCCGTAGGAGAGCTGGCTGCAGAGATTTGTTTTCTTTTGTTGAAGAGAGGACTTCGCACACAGCCACAGCATGTCAAACCACAGCTGGCAAGTGGCTGAAGAGTGCCCCTACTCTCCAAAGTTAGCTCCAGCTTCTTGGAAGAGGTTTCAGGAAGGTATTTTCTCTTGAAGAGGGAGAGAGGGGGGGAAAAAAAAAGGCTGCAAGATTATGGTTGATATTCTTTGTCCGTCTCTTCTGACAAATGTTCCTGCTGTCACCCGTGGCCGAGTATTTAGCAGAATTTCTGACTGCAGGCTCAAGAAACATCTTGCGAAGCATCCACTGAGATCTTTTAAAATTCTCCGGTGCTGGGGAATAAAGCAACGGAAGTTCACAGATACAGACAAAAGATTCAATTAATTTTAGGCTGAAGCCATCATGACTGCAAAAGTGAAAAAAGCAAGTATATTCATTCATGTGAAACTGGAAACAGCGTGGGATGAGCAAGCTTTTATTTTCCATGCAGTTTATCCTCTGATCTTACATTTCTTAGAAAAAGGGTCTCCAGCCCCTTACTTAGGGCCAAGTAGGACTTCACATAGTCTGGGAAATTCATCATTAACTTGTATACCAGTGCAGATACCCTGTGTGCAGATGTTTATTTTATACCCATAGTAGTGCAGACATGGACCGTAGATTCTCACATCTTATTAAAGAACGATAAATGTATTAATCATAAATAGTGAGATTTTTACCTATAAACGAAAGTGGTGAAACAACCCATTATTAACTAAGCTACATACAAAATAAACCCACATGTTGTTATCAACAGACTGCTGTATTAAGAGTATTTTGTGTGCAGTTTGTACCTTTTCATGTCATTCTTCAAAACTGACTAATTGGAGAAGAAATGCCTGACCCTTCAAGATATGCAAAGCATTTCATGATCTCTGGCACTTACTGCTTAAAAGGACTGCCTTGTGCTGTAATAACGAAATATTAATGCATTTAGATATGCTTGATTACATTTATTTTTTAATGATGTTCAACACACATGTGAGTATAAAACAAGAAGAAAAATGCTTGCATTTGTGAATATTTTAAAAGCTTTCTGCTTTTAAAAGTTCCTTGTTTAAAGTTTTTGATATTATAAACTGCTGTTGAAGAATGGGACCCAAACTCCTCCTGTCTCCTCGGAAAACCTCCTTTTTTATATTCTTAAAAAGAAGAAGAAAAAAGAAAAGTAAAAAAGAAAAAGAAATCCCCAAATAGAAACCCAACAGAATACAAGAGCCCCTATACAGACAAAATAGAGGTTTTTTTCCAATGAGTTCAGGTTTTTTATATATTTAGGTTAATGAATACAAGAAAAATACTAAATGAACAGTTGGCTCAATTGCTGTTGAGTAGTGATAATTCTAAAATTATGTGCCACTCATCTTGTCTTCTGACATTTGAGTTGCCTTTCCTCTTGTGGGGCCTGAAAATTGAATGTTTTCCTTTAACTTCTGTGTAAGGAAGTGGAGAGGAGTGCAGTAGCGTTGAGGGCTAGCATGCTTGAGAGAGCCATGGAGCAGCAATCAATCTTGCGTATTGCAGTATCTAAGTGGGTAATGGTGATTAATGTTCAGCGGGATGCTGTGTGCTATAGAAATGATGCCTCTTCCCTTCAGTCTGTATGCAGATAGTGTCCTGCCAAAGCTGGATGATGTGCTTTGGCACAGCCTTCTTAGCACCAGGATTTCATACCTGCAGGTTGTGTGTGCTTTTTTTTTTATTTTTGGTTGTTTGGACCCTTGGTTTGCTCTTGTCTTTGCTGGAAAGTGGCTGAGACAGTGAAAAGTCTTTCTTTTCTTTTTTTTGGTGAGTATGGAGTGGAGAGAGCTGGAAAACTGCTGCTACTGTGTGGTTTAATTCCCAAGCAAAATGTAACTTTGTCACATTAAAAGATGACTCAATTGAAAGGAGGGAAAGCTAGACTGTATGAATGGTCTGTTGTTTGTTTGTTTTGTTGTTTGTTTTTTTTTGAAATACACCTGTATGCAACTGATGCTCTCTAGTGTAAAGGGTGATTGCCGCAAGTACATGAGCAGTCTGTCTAACATGCTTTAACACATACTTGTAGCTGGAGGGGTTAGTTGAAAGGGGGTGTGGTTGCAAAATTAAGTTTTTAGGAGCAATCTTTGTCCCAAAAAAGCAGATTTTATGATGTTCTATTGTGTTGAACACTGGAGTCTCTTCTGTGAAGAGCTAAAGAAGCTGGGGCCAGCTGAGGAAGGAGCCAGGGGGAGCTCAGGACCCCACAAGTGGGGAGCCCAATACCATGCAGGAGCCTGGCCAAGGTGGGGAGAGTTCTCTGAAGTTACTGCGTGATGTCCTGACCCCTATGGCGATATAAGGTGTTTGTCTTTGAATATATTCTGGTGCAGACCGTCCAGTGGGACCGGAACATTGAAGTGTTGCCATATTATGCTGTTGCCCCAGATTGCAGCAATTTAGCAAAGATAATTTAGTTGTTGGTACTGCTGTGAGCTAATGCATGAGATACCTGTTAGTGAAATATGATCACTTTAATCCACCTTTTAAGAAATGATAACATTTTAAATGAAAATTATTTTTCTCTTGATGTTCTCTAAATTGTTGAAAGAAAAAAGTTCAGCAGCTGCATGGCAAGGCCATCCTGTTGGTCTGCAATAGCTTAGGTAGTAATAACAGTGTGATGGGACCTGCTGCTTGCAATGAATATTCAAAGCCGAATGAGAACAACTCAGCCTGAGGAAGAGATGATCAGATATTTGACTGTTCCAGAAAATTGTTCTATATTGTCAGTAAAATAAGTAGCGTAGAATCATAGAATGGTTCAGGTTGGAAGGGACCTTCAAAGATCATCTAGTTCCAACCCCCCTGCCATGGGCAGGGACACCTCCCACTAGACCAGGCTGCTCAAAGCCCCATCCAGCCTGGCATTGAACACTTCCAGGGATGGGGCATCCACAGCTTTCTCTGGGCAACCTGTTCCAGTGCCTCACCACCCTCACAGTAAATGCTGTTGCACTGTTATTGCACCCTCACAACGTGCTATTGCACTGCATGGACTACCGATATAGTTGTTTTAAAATCACTTAAGTAATACAATAGTCAAATAGTCAAAACTTTTCTTCAAAGTTGTCTGAGGAGCTTTTGAGACTGTTTAGGCTGTTCCGATAAAATCATATTTGTAATATTGGGAATAAGATAAAGCTTAAAAATGAACCACTTGCCTTTCTGCACCTTCAAAAAATATTCGTATCGATAAGTACTAAAGTAACCCCATTTATTATAGTCTTTTTATAAACCCCTTAGAACTACCAGTGTTGAGAGTGTCACTTTAACAGTTACATGGCACACAATGAACTGAAAACTGGCTAACTAGTAGTTTGCGAAATATAGCTATTAACAGAAAGCCACCAATGGGGGACTGTCCCAAGAAATACAATGTCAGTAGCATTGGCTAAGGGCAGCTTGTTAGCACTGGTGTCGCAGAAGATGAGAAGTGCCCGATGTGACTTGATTCGCTGTCATTGTGCCATCTAGGGCGGGCTGTTGTACCTAGGTGGCCCTGGTGTCTCAGTACTCTGATTGCAATCAGATGTGTGCTTCTGCGCAGCAAACACAATTACGCCCGTTTTGCCTGTTGAGCGCTCTTACTTATCTGCTATATGAAGCCCGAAGGGACCTTTAACCTTGTATTTTGATCTGCTTGCTGCAGGCTGTTAAAAGAGGCAGTTCCCTGAACACGTCCCCTAGCATGTATGACTGAGACTTGTCTGTTTGAGAAGCATATTTGTCCTCCACATCCTTGGGAGATGCCACAGTTCTTCCCCTGCTTTGACTCTTGTTTTATAGATTAAAATCACTAAGCAGTCTGGATTTCTTGGTGTGACTGCCTTGTCCTTCTCATTTTTGCTACTCCGTCTATCGCTTTCTCATCCAAAAATTTTTGTCAAGTTAGAACTACAAGATACCTGTGCTTGAAACAGTTTATGGTATAAAATAGGTGTTGAAGCAGTTGTTTTATTATTTCTGTTCCCACAGAACCCAGTCAGGGCTGAAGGAGATGGTCATTCAGTGATTAATTCAGCTTTGTTTTTCATAGTGAATTCCTAAATGAAACCAACCTGGAGATCACTGCCCCTTGGTAGAGAACTGGTTATTTTTCTGCTAGATAATTCTCTTGCTGTATAGACACACCCGCGCATGCACAATTAAAGTTTTGTACAGATTTCTATGGTAATTTTTACCCAGAATTTTCAGTTTTGAAATTTTAATTTTTTTGTAAACAAAAACCTCATACTATCAAATAAATGAGTATTTTCCAAAGTAATTCAATGTTCTCACTGGAAGGCTTATGAAAATGGAAACTATTTCCAGGCTTATGTAATGGGAACAATATAATCAAACATAAATGAGCCTATTCTTTTTTTATTAGTTCAACATGGTATATGTTTAGTTTTCTGTGGTTTTTTTTTTAAATACTTCAGTGTTTCTCTCTGTAGAAAATGCCAGCAACACACTAATTAATTGTTCTACTGAATAAAGAAGGGTACCTTTTTGTGTATGAGTAGCACCAAACTGCTACTATATATTTACAGAAAATCAATGAGAAAAAATTACCTAGAACATTATCACTTCCCAAAGGTAGTCAAATTTAATTTTCACCAATCAAAATGCCAACCTGATGAAAGTATGTAAGACTATGTATATCAAACCACAGAGTTAATTATACTAATATAAATCACAGAGTAATAATTATGTTAATTATATAATATGCCTAATAAAATCAGTTTGACAGACCTTTTCCGTTTGTTTTGTTTTGATTGGGGTTTTTTTTTGTTTGTTTGTTTTCTTTTTTTAATAGTAATCTGTATAATTTAGCTTTGTTTGAAAAGGTGGCACAACTTGAGGCTGTTTCCTCTTGTGCTATTGTTTGTTACTTGGGAGAAGTGGCTGACCCCCACCTCTCTACAACCTCCTTTCAGGTAGTTGTAGAGAGCGATAAGGATAACATGAACCATTAGTTGCTGTAGAGTAAGCAGAATAATTAAATTCTTTCTGGAAGGACAGATCAGTGTGATCCTTCTGAGGTCCGGCATTGCGTGCTTAAACTACTCAGACTGTAATGGAGTTTAACAGCCTTTATCTCCACAGTGTATTCTTTTAAGTGGATACCAGACAGGCTTTATTGAATTGGTACTTGGCTTTCATTTTTCTTGGTTGTCGGCTATTGGCCTCCTATGTTTTGTGCTGAGGAGATGGAGGAAGCTGTGAAGGGTCCTAAGATTACGTGCATTTACACATGAACTTGAGAGAAATGCTGTAATTTCTGGTTTTTGACAGTACAGACTGTAGTGAGAGTTGTGTGCTACTGACAGCACCTTTGAAGAGGTGAGGAAAGGATGGATTTGGTCTGTTTCTCTCTTTAATGCCTATTACGGTCACAGCATTGGTATTAAAAAATAGACATGGTCTCATTTCATGATTTCAGTTCTTCATTTCTTGAGGAAATGACTGAAATATAAAAATACTCGGGTTCTAATAGAAGAAGTAATGGCAATAATTTGCTTGACTGTAGAAGTCAGAAAATTTTTATTACGAAAACAAAGAGAAAGAAACCCCTACTTTTTGTATAGTGGTAAATGTTAAATAAGCGTTAGATTTATACAAGGTTAAATGATTCTGTAAGCGCATTAGCTATGAGGATAGATGCAGGGAACTGGACTTAGTCAGTTCAGGAAGAGTGGAGACTCCAGGACGACCTACCAGGAAACTGCCAGTACTTAAGTTATGAAGAAGGCAGAACTGAGCCTTTTACTGACGTATGTAGCTGGAGAGTGAGAGATTATAGTCATAAATTGAAGAAGGGGAGACTGAGACTGGATATAAGGAAAGAAAGCTTTATTGTGAGGATAATTAAGCAGTGGAGCAGTTTGCCCAGAGGCTGTGCAGTTTCTGTCCTTTGATGTGTTCAAGACTAAATTGGATAAAGCCCTGAGGAGAAGCCTGGTCTGACCTTACCTTGACCAGCAGGTTGAACTCAAGACCTCCCTGCGTCCCTTACAACCTAAATTACTTTCTGATTGGGATAAGAGTGTTCTTTATGCAAGAATCATAGAGGCCTGACTATAAACTGCATGGGCATTTGGCCTGGATGAGGTCTGCAGTCTATGCCCTTTGAAAAGGCCACTTTCCTTCATAGCCTTTTGTCATCTTGTCATCATTTTTAATAGATGCCTTTTTCCATCAAACTGGGTGTAATTTGGTTCTGAATTTTAATGCATTAAAATCCAAAAACGAATCTCGTGGTCGGAATTTGATTCTGCCTCTCCAAAGAGTCAGGGTAGTTCAGCTCAAACCCATGTGGTGCCAGAGATTAAAATTGGGGTTGCTGGTTTTATCCTGGTTTCCCAAAGAAGTTAGACCTATGTGGGCAGTAGCGAGAAACAGTGTCTGGGTGGCCCAGAGGATGACAGCAGTATCGTGTTGGGCCTCTACTGAAAACAGCAAGAAAAGCTCAGGGTTTGGGGGTTATGGTGTGGCTGAGAAGCTCAGGGAGGAGGGCACTTGGCACTTTCTGAGCAGAAAAGAGAGAGGTGAGGGATGACGTGGGGGTTGAAAGCTGTCTGGTGAGGATGCTGTATATATGCAGGAAACACTGCTCCTCCCTCCCCCTTTTTTCCCTCCCTTTAAAAAAAAAATCAAATTAGTTGTTTGTTTTACTTTAGGAAATATAGTATCCTATAGCAGGGTGCAAACCTCAAAGATATGAAGTCCTGCAACATTCAGTAGCTTAACGGCAACAAGTTCAAATAAGCTTTACAGCTAAGTACATTAGGAATTAATTGAACTGAGTGAATTTGTGGAAGTGAATTATGCCGAGACCTGTGGCTGCTCAATATTGACACTGATTTACTTTCATAGACTCTAAATTGTTATGCAATGGTTAGCCTCAGCTATAATATATAGCAAAACCATTAGTCATTATTATAAGGGATAATTTCACGTTGAATGCTGTAGCAGTTCATTTGATTCTCAGCTGGTGTCAATTGCTGTAAATTCAGAATTCATTTTGTGTGCTTTTTTCCATCGTTTTTACACTGAGTGCATCTCTTTCTTCATATTAACCATGTCACTCGCTTCTTTTTTCACTTCTTTCTCAAGCTTCCTTCATTGTTAATTTTAAATACAGCTTTGTGCTCACTCGCCACTGCCAGTCTTTCTGCTTAATTTTCTCCTTTTTATTATTCTTCCCCGTGTCTAGAGATATGATGGTAGCAAGGAATTTGTGTAAGTTTATCATCATCCAAAACAAAGAATTTGTTGACTAGAGAAAACAAAACTCAGATGCCCTCATTGTCTGTGAAACTTATAATTCTCAGGACTTCTATTGTAAAGTTATCATGGATCTGTTGTTGTTACTACTATTATTAATAATACATTCTTCTACTTTGTTTCTGCCATAAGACAGGCTTCCTCAGCTCTTTTTGTATCAACTTTTCATGCTGCTTTCTATGTTGTAAGAGCCACTTGCTGCTTCTTTATAGCTAATGGTATCTGTTTTGGTTCATATTCTTAAAGGAAATACTCTTTTGCATCAGGGGTACCTGTTAATTTGATTACAAAACTACATACCCCTTAAAAATAAAGCATAACTTGCCCACTTAGTTTGCATGCTTAGTGAATTATGGTACTTTTATCTTGATTTGAGGGAGTAATCCTGTAATCTGTCATGTGAAAAATTTGGGTTCTTGAAACAATTCTGTTTTATCTTGCAGAGCTGAAGGTTTGCTTCAGTCCTACTGTGTCCTTACTCTGACTTTTTTTGCAGGCGATGTCTTTGCCCTCTGACTTTTGAATCCCTCTGTGAACTGAGCGGTGTCAGGATCTCACCTGTGAGGAGGTTGGAATTTTCTAAGGCAATGAGGGCAGGGCTCGAGTTGTGTGGTGGCAGGTGATCTGAAGCACTTTGTTTTGGCTGGGGCCCAAAGGTACAGGCAGTTCAGAATGAAATACACAGGTCTGCATATGCGTGTGCTCTCGCAAAACCAGACTGCTTCGAACTGAGATTAGACCTAAGAAACTTTTGTTTTCCCATAACATGAAGCATTTCATAGCAGGGTGTCAGGTTTCTGCAGTCTGGTTAAGAAGATCATCATGCTGTCTTCATGCCGTAGTTTTGATTCTACTGGTACGTAGAATTTTGTTTGGCTTGTAGGCGGACTCGTTTCCTTTGAACTATGTAAAAGCTTATGCCATGTTTTCTAGTTAAAAGTTTGCCAGCAGCCTGTTCAGATTTTTTAATTTCTTTTTTTTTGTGGTAGTTATGTGAATTGCTCTGAGGAAAATATAAATGAGTTTTGAATAAATTAAACCTATCATTGTAGCTTAAGGAAATATAGAAACATAGCCCATAATTGTAAAGCATTTGCAGGTCATAGAGGAGCTCGTTCCTGATCATCAAGTATTCTTGCACAACATAGATGCAAATGGCTCATTACTCCCTAAGTAATATGGAAATTCATTTTTAAAACACTGAAGACAGAATTACTGTTTCATCTGATTATTGATGTACTCCAGCTCTACATCTTACATCTTACTTTTTTCTTGAGGTAAGTTAATTCCTTCTCTAGAAACTCCTGCTTTGTGGCAGAGGGTTTTATGTTATAACAATTGTCTTGCTGGTAACTTGATGATGATGTGTCCTCCGCCAGCCTCTTCTTGCCTGTCTGCCCTCCCCTTTCCAAAGGCAACCAGTCAGCCTGCTTTTATTATTCGTTTTGAGCTTTGCCATTATTCTTGATGGGATGTGGCGTAGCATCAATAAAAAAAGCTTTTAAATTACCGCTAATGAGAAGAAAAATTACTGATTCTAAGAAGAAACTACTTTGAGAAATTCCTCTAGGTGCTTCAAAATGTCGTTCAGATAAAGTTGGCATTGGCACAGACTTTCTGGTCAAACTACAATAGATGCCATGATTGCAGCTGTCTTGGAAATAGCATGGTTGTATTGCCCCATTTAGTCTGAGTAAATGCAATTATATATACTTCTGATTGTGAAGGCAGATCACAATTCAGAGAACTGGAACAAAATAATTACATAATTTGACTCTTGCTTTTTTAATTATTTTTTCATTATCTGTGCTTGTGGTGTTGGGATTTGTCACATTAACTGGTTCTTGCAGCAGTAAGCATGACTTTAATTGACATTCGCAAAGTGTATCCAAACATTTTGAAAATTGCCAAGCATTCTCTCATTTAGAGTGACTGGTTTTTATTTTCAAACTAACTAAAACTTAAAGGAAGTTTACCAAGTATTTTATGGCATTTGCTTTTTGAATTTTTATCTTTAAAAGTCTAAGATTGGATTTTCAGACTTCTGCAACAAGTTCATAATTAAGAAGAAAGGTTATTTTTCCCCTCTTGCAGAAAGGAAATGCCTAATTTGGTTCTTGGATGTTTATTCACAGGCCTAATGTCCTGAATTTATAGTAGCAGGTCTCATTTGATGAAGCTTTTAAAATACTGTTTTATATATGTATAATAGTAATGACACGATGCTCCTAGGTTTGAGTCCCAGCTCATTAAGTGGATGCCTTGGAATTCTAGCTCGGCTATTAATTTTTCATGTATTTATACAGTAATAAATGATTAATGTGTGTTCCTGCACTAGAGTCTAAGATTTTGAAATGGGCAATAACGGATGACACAGCATGCTTTCAACTGTGAAAATGTTTCCCAGGGGAGCGCTGAAACCTGAAGAAGAGTGAGCAGACCAAGACCGAAGAGTTAAATTAAAGAAAATGCTTTAGGTTCTTGTCATTTGAAAACAGCTAACAAATATTTTAACTTCCCATGAACATTATATTGTTACCTACAGATGTAGGAAAACCTAGATATTTCACGTCATGTTAGGTAGGATACTTCAAAAACCTTAAGCAAAGTATAGGTGGGGTTATTTATTTATTTATTTAGTCTTTGCATTCAAATGAGCTTCAATGGGCATTTATTCAGTTGGTAGCAGGGGAGTTACTTTACCAGTAGTTCCCTGCTGGGAGTTATTTTAGCAGTAGTTCTTTGCTCCCATCGCCTTTGTGGAGATGCTGTTAGGTCTCTGCCAGTTGAGACGGTGCAGGGAAGCAGCAGTAAGACCTGGCTCTGATCTAGGTTTCCTTCGCTTGCAGGCTTCTGAGGCATGCACCACAAAATACACACGTGTACAGGGCCAGAAGCCAAAGGCTGCAAATAAAAGAGATATCAAGGAGTGGGATGCTCTAGGGGATGGTTTGTGCCCTCGTTGCCATTCATTTTCCATTGCTGATGGCACTTTAAAGTTCAGAACTAATGCAAAGGGCACAACAAGCTTAAGTTTGTTTCAAAATGCCATTGCAATAAAGTGCCTTTCCTGGGCTTAATCCTTCACTGTTAAGTTTAAGATGTTTATATTTTTACAAAAACACAGCATGAATTTTTACAGGTTGTGAGGTCTCCCCTGACTGTACCTCCTGCCAAAGACCTGCTAGATGATACATGCTGAAGTACCATTGACACTAGTTAATACCAGCCCTCAAGCTGATTCTTGCACTTTATTGGGAAGTACATCAACTCCTGATTTAAGAAAGGCTTTCTATTAATGCTAATTTATTTGGCTGTGTTACTTCTGCGGGAGGTATGTGCTCTGCCCTTACCATGTTTTCTTGTAGAACATTTTTACTCTTTCAGCTTTCTAAGTTCTAAGTTAACATAACAAAATACAGAGTCTTGTTTAAAAAATTAGAAACTCTCACGCACACTTAGAAAATACTGTCACTGATAAGATATCACTTAGAGGTTCTTAGAGATACCTCTCAGTGTTGGTTAAACTAAGGAGCTTCCTCAGCAATGTACTACTTCTGGAGTGCTGCCTTGTAGACTGGAGCCAAGTGGGCAACTTGGTAGCATGTTACCTCTTAAAACTGAATTATAAAGATAGAAGTTGTCAACCTTGCTTTCCCTCATCAAGGCTTCCTTTCTCCTGAGGGACTCTCTGGAGATGCAGCTTCCCTCTTCTGTTGGGGAGTAATTCCTCTTCTGCTTGTGCCTTCAGTATACTTTTGGGGAGTCCTTGAATTATGGCTGTAGCCTGGAGTAGTTTTATGCACATGCACACGCACAAATTTGTCTTATGCTACTTTTGTACTAAATATGTCTACTCTAAATATGTACCAAATATGTGTCTGTTACTTTCTTATGTTACATAGGGTTGAACTTCAGAGTCACAGGATGACTGAGGTTGGAAGGGACCTCTGGAGGTCATCTTGTCCAAACCCCTGTTCAGGCAGGGCCACCTAGAGCTAGTTGCCCAGGACTAGTGTCCAGTCAGGTTTTGAGTATCACCAAGGATTCAGACTCCATCATTTCTTCATGTGAATCAAATTTAATTTGTCCTTTTAGGGTACTTTAGTACTAGTGGAGTATTTAATGTACATCTAGATCAGTAAACATTTTCTTTGATATTCGCAATATGTCCCAAATTTGATGCATTGTAAGTCTGCTATGGTATTTTATACATAAATGACGTGGGGATTTACTGAATATAAGCTGTTGACCTCTGTTTCGTGGCTGTGGCAGAGGGTTTGCTGGATGGGCAGAATGACACCATGATGTGGTGTGGGAAGGGCTCAGCACCTGCGGGGAGGCTGTGAGGGAGGTGAGGAAGCTGTATAAAGGGCATGCAGGTGTCTCTCCCTGCTCTCTTCCCATCTCTGGGACTGCATTATTCTCTTCCTGTCCCAAATCCTCTCTCTCAAGACCCACAGGTGTCTTGCCTTCCAGTGTGTCCCCCTGGCCTACGCAGATGTGGTGCCCAGTGGATGCTGTGCCAGGAGCAACCTCCACAGCTGGCTGTGGGCTTGGGGCAGCCCTTGAGCGGCTCTGCTCTACCCACTGGGTACCAAACTCCTGGTAACCCCCTCATCGCGTGGTGTGCCAAGAGTACGGCCCACAGACTTGCAAAGCTTCCAAGTAAATTTTCTCCTTCTCTTCCTTTCTCTCCTGATCTTTGCCAGATTTGTTGGCTTAGGCCATAGAAAGAAGTTGGAGAATTACTTGGGCTTTACTTATCTACTTAACTTAAGCCCTCAGAAGAAAATGCAGCTGGAGATGCCTTGGTGTGGTTCACAGGGTTGTTTTGTCTTCTGGAAATGGAGAGGTGGGGAGCTGTTGCGAGATTCTGCTTCCAGTGTCACGGAAAGCTTTTGGGGCATCTTGCCACTTAATTTCTCCGTGCTGCAATTTTCCCACCTATAAAGCAGGTGTGTACAAACTTGCATTAGCAAGGATTTTATGAGGTTAATTTTTTTAATGTTGCTAAGTTGTTTTGGGATCCTCGAAGTGAAATTATGGTATAAAGGGCAAATGAATAATTATGATTTTAGCACTTTGTTTTCCAAGGCAACTTAGTTTTAGGCTAAATAAACTTCAAAGCTGATGTGTCACTAGGAAATAAAAGATGGCTGAAAGCTAAGGAGGTTATTGAGCCAAGCTGTGATGAATTAACTGAATTAGTGTGAAGTAATGGCAAAATGTCATCACATTTGTAATTACTTCTTTACAAACATGAGTGATTGTGAAATTAGTGTCAAAAGGAGAATTTTTGCCAAAGAATCCTTTTGCGGTGCTTACATTTCTTTATGGGGAAAATAGCTCGTGCCCACAAATGTTATGAAAATGTATTATTTTCAATGTGGAAAATATCACAAAATGAAATTGAGTAAAAATTTTAATGTGCATGTTTTATTCTCTTTCCTTTTACATACAGAATAAAAATACAGATTTACCAGTCATGCATATTAAAATCATTTCTGCTGTGAGAAGTTTGGCTTTTTCGAGGATTCTTTGAGGTTTAGGCTCCAAGTTATTAATCAGATGTTGCCTCGGTGATACGCAGGTGTATATTGACTGAGTGTTTAGCTGGGACTGCCTACGGTAGAAAATGAAAATGCAGGAAGTAAATACTCCAGTGCAAGGAATAAAATTATTACAAAAAGCCTAGTGGAAGTCAAGGAGACGTCTCTTCCTGGAAAATAATGTGGGGTTTCTGGCAATGGAAAATTTCCCACCCAGCCTTTAATGAGAACCTATTGGTATATAAGATTGGCCTGTTTGAGACAGGTGATTAAGTCTCCGATTTCATTTCAGATGGAAGAAGAAAAAAGGCTGTGCAGCAGAGCTCGAGGAACCATCTTCTGGTGCACTGTGCATGGTCATTGTTTTTCAATCAGCTGTTTAGCTGCAGTGTGTGCCCCTGCTCCTTCATCGATGTGCTGGAGGAAAGCCGGGTGCGCTGTGTGTGGGGAACGTAACAGCTTTCCCTTAGGCTTTTATTAACAGGGTGGGTTGTTGTTTTTTTTCAGTGGCAATATAAGTAAATACAAGCTTCTGGTACAAGTTTCTGGTAAGGATAGCAATCAGTTGAAGGCTACCGTATATATTCTTTTCTGTCTGAAAACTGGTGCAAGAATGAGAAGCGAGGTATCGATATCAGCATGTCAGCTTAATATTTAGCGGGGGGAAAAGTGCATAGAGCCTGCGAGAACTGGCTGCTGGGCACAGAATTTCTGGCGATATTACAGTAGATGTCATTTTATGGTACCGCTTAACAGGATTTTCCATAGAGATGGCTGTATCTGCAAAAGAGAATGAAAATACTAAGAGTCAGTGAGGTTTTATTGATTGCTTATTGTGTGGAGGTAGTATTGAATGCTATATGATTGGCCAATTTAAAAACTAAATGGATAGTTCCAAAAAGAAATTAGGTGGTGCGCACATCACGAAACTAAATGTTAATCTCTCACTGTAGATGAGCTTTAAGCAGCCTCTGCTCTTCTGAATATTTGCACATTATATCTTAGTGCTAGACAAATGTATTTTCTATTTCTCCCTTCATTATTATTATTAAGTGATTATACAAAAAGCTGTCTGGATTTTATAGCCTCTGACTTTGCTGCCAGCTCTCTTTTAATTAATTCTGTCATCTCTATAGTACGTTGCTTGAGTAGAGGATGCTCAAGAAGGCAGTATTGTAGCCTTTCAGGACTATTGCTCATTGCCCTCTCCTGGTATCCCCTACGGACGATAGTGATGCTGTACCCATAAGTTTTCAGTGTTATTTTTCCTCTGACAGAGCTTTTGCTGTAATAATGCTGTATTTATACTTCATGGTGATAGGCACAGTCAGAACTTCAGTGTTAGTTTTGCCTCTTAACCTCTATGGCTAGGACCTATATCTGTGTTACAGATTAAATCCCAGAGCTAATTAAACCTCATGAAACATGTTTTTCAAGTCTGGCAAAACTGCTGCAACTGAAGATGGAATTGTATCGGCTGAGCGCCTTAGCTGAAACTTGTGAAGCATCTGTGAGCACGCTGTCTTCCGTGGTTTGGGAGCAGATTTATTCCTATCTTTCAAAAAAGGGGCTGTAAAAAAGCAATATGCATTTGGTGAGTAATACTTATTCCTCGAGGTGGTGGGGTGGCAGTGGTTGATGACAAAGAATATTCCAGTGTGGATTGGGATCAATGCCTGAAATTTTCCAGAAGTTTGAAAAATGGCTCTATGAAAACATTCTTGTCCCATTCGAGCCCTTTCAGCCATTTCAGAGTATAAATGTTAAGGTTTTCATTTTCCTGACGACACCCTTATGAAGCATAAACAAGACTTGTATAGCCTCAGCTAGATATATAACACTAGTTTTAAAGAGTACACAGGTAACTATCAGCAGGTAGGTAGTTGATAATGCTTGCAGGCTAATTGCTTAAAAATGGCTTCACATCATCTGTGAAAAACACTAATAATTCATTTAGCTGAAAGCTCAATGCACATGATCCTTCAAAACAGTCTAATGACTCAAGGCCTTCTTTGAATTTCAGCTGTTTTTTTCTTAACCAGATAAGGATCTTAGATAATATGTTAGTCTTGCATAATTGCTCTATTGCAAGAAAAATATTTCTGGAGGATGTTGTTTTCTTTTGTTACTACAGCTTTCAGTGTAATCCTATTTCTCCTGCTATATAGAAGCTAATGTAGGGGATTTTTTCTTATGACAGTCACAAGACACAAGTCTTCTTGGACTAAAGAAAAGCCTTCTTTGCTGATACTTAAAAAGTATTACTAATTTCCGATGTTGATGCATTCTTCCTTCCTACATTATTCTATTCTGGAACAACTCAATATATTTTCAGATGAGACCTGCAGGATCTGCTGTTCTTGATTTCAGACCACAAACAACAGTGCTGAGCAGCCTCAGTTCATCTCGCTAATGAGCATCTCTTTATGAATGCACTTTGCTTTAGTCTGCTCTCCGAGAAAGAAGGTTTAAGAGCACTTCATCGGTCTTTGAAGAATCTCACTTAGCACTGGTTTTGATTCCTGTTTGCTTTGCTACAAGGTACCATTAACTTTCAGATTTGAACTATGAGGTGCTTGAGTTGCTAATGTGAAAAAAAACAAAGAGCCATGTTCCCATGATGAATTTTAACCCCGGGAGTCTGGTCTTTGTAGGGTCCTTCTATAATGAGTGGAGAGAAAGTGGTAGCTCCTCTAGGAAATAGTGTGTTCCACCTTCTTCTGCTGGCTTGCTCCTGGAAGAAACTTCAGTCTCTGTGCATTGAGAGTAGAGGAAACCTCATGAGATTATCCTCCTAAGGCTAGTTTTTTTGGATGTTTCTCAAAGTGTTACTTAATAGTTAAAATTTTGAATAGCACAATGCCAAATCATTATGCTGAATCTATACCTGCATGCTGTTGTTGTATTGTAAATGCAACATACTTACTCCAAAAGTAATTGCTGTGCGTTAAACAACAATATTACTACAATTTTGAAAAATACAGCACATGAACAGCCAACCTATCTTTTCTTACACAGGTCTCAACTAAGATTTTAAGAAATAATCACTGTAGAATAGGTTTCATCAAAAGCAAAATAGGGAACAAAGTTTTTCAGTTCTCTAAAATATCTTCACAATAGAATAACTAATTGTAATGTGAGGAATTTATATCCAAATCTTGCATATTAACAGAAGAATGTGGGAATCTATACTGCAAAAATTTATGATGCTTTCTTCCTCTTTACTTTTAAAAAAAAAAATTGAAAAACATCAAGGAAAATCAGTATGGTAGTTTATTATGTGCTGAATTATCCATATGGTCACATTAAACAGTGAAGACTGTTGGCTTTTCATCATACATTTTCAATAATTACTGATTTATTTTTTTTTAAAAAGCAACGTTTTGCAGCCGAGAGTCATGCTTCATATTTTATTATTTTTTTCCTTTAGTTGCTGTCATATATGAAACTCCATAATATTGCCAATGTATTCCAGGTTCTGCACCTCAAGCAAAAAATGTAGTTTCAAATTATGTTTTGAAGAAAGAACTTGAGATTTCTATGTATTACTGAGGCGTTTTATATAGCATTTCATTAATAAGGAGAGAGAATGTATAATGACACACTGCATTAATTTGGCATAATTGCATTACTCAGTGGTGATGCACCTGGACATCATCTAAAACATATGTTAATGAAAGTTTCCCAACTCTAGAAATTAGGAAGTTGTTGCCTTTGCTAGAACTGATCTTAGAACCAGAAAAAAAAATTAAACTGTCCCAAAAAGAAATTAGATCTTGTTGATACAAGACAATATCATCAAACAAGCATGTGAAGTGAAGGTTACCCAGGGAAAAATATTTCCATTCATATTCTTTTCGTTGTAGGTGTTTGAGAGCCCTGAACTTCTTGAAGTAGTCTTGCCACGATGCGTTAGTTGACAGAGTATAGGCGATGTAATCAAAATCCTTATTAAACAGTTTATAGCATGTTTTTTACATTTTATTATGAAAAAAGTAATGCGTATGTCATGGAGAAGTTTATTAATTTACATGATTAAGTTTATCTGGCTTGTGAATGCATCATGCCATGGGTGAAGAGACATGTATTCGCTCTGTACAGGTCAGTTTGTTTCAGGCAGATATTTTTCCCTTATCCCAGTGTAATCCCGTTATCTCAATTTTTTTTTCCCATATATAATGGAGAGTTACGTGGGTATAATATTGTAAATATGCATTCATAAGACCTTGATTTTAATGCAGGTTTTGAAAGATGGTGGGTGGAAGCCAAGAAAGTGTTATATTTATTATCTTTTCACAAAATCTAATGTGTTACAATTTAGTCTTCCAATTAGAGTAACAGCCTAAGTTGTGTATGTGAAGCATATACCTAATCTCTTCTCTCCGCTGCTCTGAACTGGATAAGGAACAAATTATTCTTCATCCCGATAATTGCCAAATATGCTAGGGATTAACCTCTAGCAATAAGTACCCGTGTTTCGTTCAGTGCTGATGTGCCAGCTTTCAAACTCTGAAATGCTGGATGCCTTAGTGTTTGGGGGTTTTGTTGTTGTTGTAGTTCTGATGTTAGAGTTGAAGATGGAAAGGAAGCGAGGTGGATTTGTCTGCGCTGCTCTTGATCGGCAGGAAGGTTCATTCGCTTGACCATAGTGGGGAGTTGCAGCTCTCCGGCAGCTTCAGCCCCTCTTGGTCTGCCTGGGCTGGGGCTCCTTTCCCTGCAGCAGCAGCATATGATAGACGGTCTCTACGCAAGAGGCTGCTCTTTATTTGAGCTTTGTATTCCGTATTTGTATTTTTTTAGTTAAAAATATTTAGCATGAAATGATAGTATTTTGCTTGGAACATTTTTTTGACTGGTTTCTTTGAGCAGCTTCAATATGTTGAAAATGCAATGTGGTACGCTTGAGTAACAGAGGTAAGGTAGGGCACATCAGAATAAAGAATATTTTGATAAAAAAAGAAATCTAAAAATGCTTAACATTCAGCTAAAGGATGCTGCACTGTCTCGGTTAGCACAGTTCTTGGATTTCATGCAACGTTCATCGATCTGTTCAAATTTAGTGAAAAATAGGGTGCAGACTGAAGCATAAGGTCTATTATCTGAATTTTAACAGTAGTTTTACAGCACGAAGGGATAGCTAATGCAGGAACATTATGAAAGCTTTCCGATGAGTTGACAAACATTCTTTCTGCAAAATAATAAGAGTAAAGTTATGCTCTTTATCCGAATGCACTAGTGCTGTCAATGCCATCTTTCTTGAAAATATTACTCTGCTTAGAATATAAGATGACATTAGAAGAAATGACAGGGAATTCAGAAGCTCATATGTTTTTTCTGTGTAATGGGTAATGTTCGTGTATTAAGGGCTCAGTTATGCTATATAATCAGTTGCAAAGTAACTCGGCTTCCAATGGGTTTGCTGGAAACGAAGTAGAGTTTAATCCAGTGGGTTTGTCTGATTTCCAGGCGAAAAGTAATTTGGAAATGTTTGGGTTTGCATGGCAAATCTGAAGTGTTTGGGAAAAAAACTCTGATGTGAGTGTTTGGATGATTATTTTCAGGTGGCATCAGAAGGACATGGGCAAGGGCTGTTCTGTCCTGCAGACAGAGCAGACTCTTGGTAGCCTTGGATAAGCTTCAGCAATTGTGGGGACAAACAATATTGCTATTCTTCACTGCAGCCTCTAAAATTGGGTTGCACATTGTATGGAGAGAAAAATTTATGATCTTTGAGTAAGGTGTTTATATTTGCAACCATTCTGTAACTCGGTGCCTAGAAGGAGGAGGAATCTGAACTGAAATGTTTGTAGTGTTGCTTATCAGGATTTACTATATATAAATATTTTTGAGATATGAAAACTCACTGGACTAGGATTTTCTTCCTGTTCCACCATCGTATCTTCTCTATACGTTCCTTCTCTCAGTGTTTATTTAGAAAAGACTAGTTAAGCCTATTTCTTTTCGGTGGTGTAGTGTAACTTGAATTTTTCTTCCATTTCTCTGCTTTATTCCCTTTTGAGTGGTCCATATTCTAATTGGGAAATAACCATCCTTCCTTCTCTTCCCTATTTTCCTCCATGCTTCCCCTGGAGCGGCACTATTTTTCAGATGTGCAGGTGTTAAATTTTAACTCAGATTAGATTTGAAGCAACGACTGGCCTCTTTCCCAGAGATCCATGCTGACCTACCTTAAGAACGTCTTAAATCATCTTATCTTTTTTTTTTTTGTTTAAGCTGTCATGGATCACCTGGTAAAGTTTGTGAACTAATTTGATCTTTTGATTTGATTTCTTGCACGGTTAAAAAATTTGCACGTACTGATTTCTTCATTAAGCCTGTATTTTCTGGTTTTCCTATGGTTTTTTTAATGACCTCTGGGCTTGATTTTATATCTTGAAGTGATTCCCCTGGCTAATTACCTGTTCTATAATGATAAAAATATGTCCCCCATTTTTCATTTTAATTCGTCTAGCTATCATTTCTAGCCGCTGACACCCATTACGCTGTTTTCTGAGTAGATAGAGATCTGCCATCAGAAGTTTCTTCAGGAATACATTTGAACTTTAAATTAAAAAAGGAAGAGGGGAGGGAAAGCTATAGGCTCTACTACTGCATTATCTCTGCTTAAATCTGTCTCCTTTTGCTTTTCATTTTAAACATAAGAAGATAGCTGGTAGGATGCGAAATAATGAGGTGCCTTAGAACTTCTGCAGTTCTTATAAGTGATTACTTAATTATCATCATCATCACACTGGAACAGGCTGCCCAGAGAGGTAGTGAAGTCTCCATCTCTGGAGACATTCAAAACCCTCCTGGACGCGTTCCTGTGCAACCTGCTCTAAGGTGACCCTCCTCTGGCAGGGGGTTGGACTAGATGATCTCCAGAGGTCCCTTCCAACCCTATGATTCTATGATTCCATGATCATAGAAAACACAGAATCAGAGAATAGTTTGGGCTGCGAAGGATCTTAAAGACCATCTAGTTCCAGGTCCCCTGCCACGGGCAGGGACACCTGCCACTAGATCAGGTTGCTCAAAGCCCCATCCAGCCTGGCCTTGAACTCTCCTAGGGATAGGGCATCCACAGCTTCTTTGGGCAACCTGTTCCAATGCCTCACCACCCTCACAGTAAAGAATTTCTTCCTGATATCTAGTCTAAATCTACCCTCCTTCGGTTTAAAACCGTTACGCCTTGTCCTATCACTACACTCCCTGATAAAGAGCTCCATCCCATCTTTCCTGTAGGCCCCCTTTAGGTACTGGAAGGCTGCTATAAGGTCTCCCCGGAGCCTTCTCTTCTCCAGGCTGAACAACCCCAACTCTCTCAGCCTGTCTTCATAGGAGAGGTGCTCCGGCCTCTGATCATCTTTGTGGCCCTCCTCTGGACCTGCTCCAACAGGTCCATGTCGTTCTTACATTGGGGGCCCCAGAGCTGGAGGCAGCACTCCAGGTGGGATCTCACGAGAGCAGAGTAGAGGGGCAGAATCACCTCCCTTGACCTGCTGGCCACGCTTCTTTTGATGCAGCCCAGGATATGATTGTCTTTCTGGGCTGCAAGTGCACATTGATGGCTCATGGTGAGCTTTTCATCCACCAACACCCCCACGTCCTTCTTCTCAGGGCTGCTCTCAAGCCGTTCTCCACCCAGCCTGTATTTGTGCTTGGTATTGCTCCAACCCGGGTGCAG
The DNA here is from genome assembly GCA_013396915.1 of Stercorarius parasiticus. Taxonomy (NCBI): domain Eukaryota; kingdom Metazoa; phylum Chordata; class Aves; order Charadriiformes; family Stercorariidae; genus Stercorarius; species Stercorarius parasiticus. The sequence continues at coordinate 202,940 of VWZL01005013.1, read as the reverse complement.
GACCTTGCACTTGGCCTGGTTGAACTTCATGAGGTTTGCACAGGCCCACCTCTCAAGCCTGTCAAAGTCCCTCTGGATGACATCCCTTCCCTCCAGTGTGTCGACCACACCACAGAGCTTGGTGTCTTTGGCAAACTTGTTGATGGTGCACTCAATCCCACTGTCCATGTTGCTGACAAAATGTTAAACAGCACTGGGCTCAATACCAAGCCCTGAGGAACACCACGCATCACTGGTCTCCACTTGGACATCGAGCCGTTGACTAAAACTCTTCGAGTGCAACCATGCAACCAATTTTTATCCACCGAGTGGTCCATTCATTCAAATCCATGTCTTTCCAATTTAGAGATAAGGATGTTGTGTGGAACAGTGTCAAATGGTTTGCACAAGTCCAGGTAGATGATGTCAGTTGCTCTTGTCTTATCCACCAATGCTGTAACCCCATTGTAGAAGGCCACCAAATTTGTCAGACGCTATTTGTCCTGAGTGAAGCCATGTTGGCTGACTGGCCTGTAGTTCCCCGGGTCTTCTTTTTTCTGCTTTTTAAAAGTGGGGGTTATGTTTCTCCTTTTTCAGTCAATGGGGAACTTCACAGGACTGCCACGACTTCTCAAATATGATGGATAGTGGCTTAGCAACTTCGTCTGACAGTTCCCTCAGGACCCGCAGATGAATCTCGTCAGGTCCAATGGATTTGTGCAAGTTCAAGTTCCTTAGATGATGTCAAACCTGATCTTCTCCTACAGTGGGCAGTTCTTAATTTTCCCAGTCCCTGCCTTTGCCTTCTGTGACTTTGTTTAAGGTCACAGCACCTGCCCCCCTAAATCCCTCTTCCAGGTGTCGGGGGTGTGTTGCGCGAAAGGGGCAAAGTGGTTTTGGCAGAAAATAAGCCCCTTTGTATTTTTGGCCATTTTAGTAATTATTCCACAGGGTGCATTATAAGTCAAATTATTTTATTATGCAGACGGGTTCCACAATTTCACTTCCACTGTCTACCTCTCATTTCTGTCATTGCTGCCACTGTAACAAGTTTAGTCCCAGCTAAACCAAATAAATCCTGCTGCCTGATAAAAAGAGAAATGAGTAATGCAGTGCCTGAAGGAATATTTCAGCTTGTCATTCCTTTCCAAGGAAAAATGTCTCTTTGCTTTACTAGTACTCCAAGAAAGGAGAAGAATACAGAATGCCCAAGATGAATATCTCTTCTGGTGCATCATTCAACCGTTTCCCTTAACTTAGAAATAAAAATGTTGCTGATGGATTTCAGGCTTGCACTGCTGCTTTTCTGTGCAGCATCTCTGCATGACTTCATGCAACTCGGGACAGCAGCTAAATGTGGGGCTGCAGGCTGGCAGGGGGGTGGCGTTTGATGCGTTTTAGGTATCATTTTCAGAGGAAAGATGGGTTTGAGAAGAGAAGGTTTTAAAAATCTCAATTAGGAAAATCTGTATCTTTTTAGAGAAAAATGAAGACTCTCCAAAGTGCTTTTATAATAAAGCACTTCTTTTGTAAGTAATCAATAGATAATTGATTCAAGGGCTTCAAGCATGTACCTTTTTGGAAAGTAATAGAGTTGATATTGCCATATTTGATATGGCTTGGTATCGTTATAACTGGACTTCTGATCTTCTACCCAGCAAACTGAAGGATAAAAGCATCAAAAGATGTATTTGGAAATACAAATGTTTTATCCAGTATGAGACAAATTATCTTAAAGGCAGACCGTTGGAGAAAAAATTACAAATGCAACACAGTACTTCAGTAGCGCCCTTGTATTTGGGAAAACATCTTTGTGGGCAGTCAGGGAAGAATAGGTCTGTGACCCCTGGGAGGTGTTTGGGGTGGTTTTTTATTTGTGTGTTTGTTTTAATGAAGAATTAAAACCTTTGCACCTAGTTATTTACTTTCCACCCCTAGAGAGTACATGTCCAGGCCATGCCACATCCCCTGTTCTGTTCCTCACACCTCTCATGGCTTGCCAGAGGCTACGGGTATGTGGCCACCACAAAGGGAGGTCACTGTTGGTGCCGTTATGCTGTCATCAGGGCCTGTGCTAGCTCTTCTTGCTAGATGTAAATAAAATGTGTTCTTCAGCTTCAGGGAGCTTTCAAAACCGCATGACAATCAAAAATATGACTGACTAGCCTCTATAAAGTCTTTGTCCTTGTGGGATCCAAGTATCATTTGTTGTTCCTTATTGCCAAGCAAGATTAAAAAATGGATAATTCATCTGTTCTATTATAGCAAGCAGTTTCAGGGTACAAGAAAATGAACCCTGAAAAAATGACACTTAGCAATAGCTGAAATAAATTCTAAAATAATCTTTCCTGATACTTTTAAAATCAGCAGCTTCAGGCTTTTTCTTGAGGTTTCTCTGAATCTAAGCAGTGATTCTTGATCCCGCATCGTGGGGCTTACTGGTGTCCAGTAAGCTCTAGGGACAGCCAGTGGCACTTTGCCTTGGGGGACTGCTTCACAGGACAGTGTCTCACCTGCCAGCTCATGGCTTGGCCAGTCTGCCCCTTGTCCCAGGATTTTGCTGGACTACTCGGTTTGGGAGTGAATTCATAACCCTCATGATAATGCCTTTAAAAATGGACCCGAGTGTCTCACAGTCATTAGGACACTAACTGTTAACATGCCTTTTCATAACAGGGATCGTGGCTGAGCTTGTGGCTTCCCGGATTTTGGATTAATTTTCTTGGATTTTGCTTTAGAACCCTTCCTATAGAAATGGAGCAGTGAAAGGATACACCTGTGTATCCCCATCCCCCTCTTTCTTTCTCCCTAGTTAACTTTGGTCCAATGACTTTAAACTAATTAGATCATCTGAGTTGGTGCTGAGGACGCAGGGAGATGTTGCTTATGCGTTGAATTCAGTGAAGGTACAAATTGGATATTTCTCTGGCAGAAGCTGTTTTCCTACTTTTTCGTATGCTAATAGAGGATTTGGTATCTCTCTGCCCAGTGCTTCCAGGTAAATGAGTTAAAAACATTTTAACTGGGGTGGCCTTGGTAGGCGCAATATGCACTCAGATATCTTAACAGCTGATAATACTTAGTTTTTTTTCTTGAGAATATATGGGATGATACAGCAGTTAATGATGTACTGTTATGGTTTGAGGAAACCACAACAATTTATTGACATTCAGACAGTTATTCTGTCACCTGGTGACCCCTTCCCACCTGGGAAGGGGAATCAGGGAAAAAACAAGGAAACACGAGGGCTGAAATATAAACAGATTTAATAGCATAAGACTAGATAATTAACATTAATAACACTAAAGAATCAATATTGATTCTCATACCAATATAAAATGTTACAAGGATTATACTCAGCCACCTCCATTGTCAGGAAGCTGTGCACTCCCAGCAGGGGACAGCAAATGTTGGACACTGTGAGCGCTATGGCTGTGGGAGGAAGGGAAGGGCTCAGGGGGTCTGGCACTGAGGCAGGAGCTTCTCAGGATCGCAGGCATCATGGGAGAGAGAGAACTCCTTAGCAAACTTTCTAACTTCTATTGGATGTGACGTTCATGGTATGAAACAATCCTGTTGGCCAGCCTGGGTCAAGTGCCCGGGTCTCGCTCCTCCTCATCCCTGCACCTGGCAAGGCTCGAAAACACTGAGACCTTGAAACCTGCATACCATGGCTTGCTATAAAATAAATACTTTCACAAATTCAGACGCTGGAGTCTTTTAAAAGTTCATTTTTCCCAGGCATTAGAAAAGAAATTAGTCCTGTGTTGCTCAAACCAGGACATGTACTTCGAATGACTGTTGGGATTTCACCCCACTGACCTTTCTGGGACTCAGGCTGGTTGTTATGTTCCCAAAGCAGTGCATTTTCATTCCTGATATTTGCTTTGCTTATGCGTCTCATGTGTTTACTTACAAGGTTAAAAAAAAAAGCTACCGGTCTCAAATGTGTTATAATAAAAAGTGAGCACAGTTAGCCTTGTTAACTGTCTCCCTTACAATAATTTTTTGCCCTGTTTTGCTTGTTTCTCAACTATAGATTATACTGGTGTCCTATTTTTGCTTCCTAGATGAATACTTAGACTAAATAAGGAGCAGGATTTTCTAGCTGGATGTAACTAAAAGGAGGCATGCAACAACTTAACGGTAACTCATGGACATTCTCACTCCATCAAGTTCAATGAATCTGCTCTGTTTAGAGAAGTGAAAATTAGGTGTCTGGTTGCTTTGTCGCTGTAACATGGGGCCACATTTCTCTTGGGGTGCTGGCAGGTCTTCCCAAAGCACGTGGTGATTAGAGAGTTTTCTCTGGTGGTTGCCTGCATGTGGTTCTGCAGCAGACATACGTATTAAAGTAATAGATGTCTTTGGAAAGTTTATATTGGTAAAATCTCAGGATCAATAAGGCATGTAAATTCTTTCAAACCTTAATCTCTATTTAATTTGCAGTACTTTGAAATTATTTGAATATTTTCTGTGGTTTAATCTTTTAGATACCACTTGGTAACTACAATGTGTGATTTTATGGTGAAATTCAGCTTAACAGGCTCTCAACTGAACTTTTTCATACGGAATATGTTACTGTCATATTTAAGATGTATTTCGTCTATTTAAGTGGTGTTGGAATGAAGTTTCATCATCCTGGGAAGGGAGAAGGGGAGCCAGGAACAGCTGATGTTATTTGGGAACTAAGTAGTAACTCATGAATCCATTTTCAACCATGGATTTTCTTCTTTTTCTAATTCTGGAGTTTAACTGGCTTTCAAATTCTGGTTTTCCCTTCAGTTTGTTGGGAGGACAAGCCCTGAATTATAGTATTTCTCAGCCCTCCACCCTATCCCACTCAGCACTTGGTCTTGCAGTCCTCTTATGGAAACAAAAAAGGCAGATTTCTTATGGAAAGGGCTCTGATAATGTGTGTATGTGCACACTTTCATGTGTTTGGGGGAGGCAGGAGAAGGAGATGATAAAGTGAACTGGATTCGCCATTTCTCCCAGTCAAGGACCGAAGGACACTGCCAGTTTCTTTCTAAAAGCCTGTTTGGAATTTCTGAAATCACATTGTATCCCTTCTAGACGATGAGGCAGACCCTGATGAACTCATCCTGAGATGACTCAGGACCTGGAATAATTTGATAAAGTCAGATTTGAGAAGGAAGCTCCTGCAGTTCAATTCCCTGTTAAGAGAGGAAGCAGTGTCTATAGCCATCTTCATCTTACCTGGAACAGCTCTGGCACCTCTGTGAAGGGGAGCACTTCTCAGAGAAGGCTCTAGCTTGGAGGACAGATACTGAATTGGTTTGTGAGTAATGAGCTTAATTCAAGAGAGGGAATCACAGATCATGGAAGCAGGTGCAGAAGCTGGTGAGGGGTTCAGACTGGCAAGAGTGATGCAGTGTGTGAGTGAATTGGGAATGGAGCAGCAGAGAAGGATGATGGACAGTGTCCATGGGAAGCTGCCCAAGGAAGCAGAGCGTGGTGAAATAAATCAGTGTGCGAGGATTCAGTAGAAGAGAAGATCAAGACTCAAATACGATTAGTGTGGCAAGAGGGAAGAGATCATTTTAAATAAAACTAACTAAGAAAATTATCAAAGAAGCCAAGACTGCAGTCGGGGGAAAAAAAAAAGCTTCATAAAGCACATAAACAGAGCAAGACTGTGCCTGTATTTAGTGGAAGTGTTTAGCTTCAGTGCCTTGGGCCGTGTTAGGGGAAGAGTTGTGCCTTCCAACTAATGTGCCTTTTCCCTGCTTGTCCCCCCTTGCCACCAGTTCTTGAGGGAAGGGACCGCGCTTCTGCGCGGAGGGATGGAGGGAGGGAGGGCAGACAGTCAGGGAGGCTGCCATCGCTCCCCGGCTCCTCGCTGACACTGTGCCAAGCAGGGAAGGAGCTCTGAGCTCCCCAGCCCTTCAGGGTTCGCGGTAGTGAAGCTACAGGGTGAAGGGGAGGGCGGAGGAAGGTGGGTGAGGGAGCCAAGAAATGTATTCAAGGATCATTGTGTTACGCATCTTTGCGATCGCAAATTGTTTTGTGCACCGAGCGAGTAACGAAAAACGTAGAGGGGGTGGCAAGGGAAATTTGGTGTCAGATGAAGTCTGCATTGTTTGAATGGAGGACACTGCTCTATGGCTCCATGTGCAGCAAAGCACGCAAGGTAAATATGCCAGTAAATTGAGAAGCTCTTTCCTCCTCAACAGGCAGTAAATATTAATGAAGATACAGGTGGCGTGCACAGAGACACACACACACACACACACACGAAAATATAAAAGGAAGTAGAGCAGTTATAAAAAGCGAACCCTGGAAGACTGTGATGGCTGCCTTCCCGGAGCTTTTTGGCGGGGGAAAGGTGGAGGAAAATGCAACAGCAGCAACAACAAAAGAAAATCACAACAGGGTTTTATAAACTGTTGAGGAGCTGGGAGACGAGACCGAAGGGAAGCGAGCAGCATCCTCTTTTTAACAGATAAAAGGGAATGTGCGGTAACAAGCAATATGGAGGTTTGATCTCTTTGCTGGTGACATTTTCGTGATTGATTTAGGGCAGTCCCTATGCGGAGGCTGTAACAGGCCCTGCTAGGTCTAACTATGGCATCTTACGGCTGCTCTAGGGAAGCAGGCCCGAGGTCTGGCAGCAAGGGAACAGCTTTTGCCATGGTAAAGACAGCTCAAAACTTACTAATGAGGCTCAGGGTTGGATGTCAAGGACAACAAACATTTCAGTTCACCGGCTGCCCCATGCTTAAGGACAAATGCCGAACCCAGAAGTCCTTAACAGAGAATGGTGACCCAGAGACCTGAACTGGGTTGCAGGCGTTTTAGTTCAGTTAAAACCCAACGCTGCCAAATTTGGCTTTTGTGTGGAGGAAAGTTCAGGTCACTTAAGTTGAAGCTCTTGCACTTTCAGAGCAAGGCTGAATCTTCCCACTCGTGCCCTGCTCCGCTTCCTTCCCGCTCTTGGCTGGAGCTCAGCCCATGCCCACCATGGCTCTTGTCACCCCACAGGGCTTTTGGCAAGGAAGGAGGCTTTTGCTTGGCCTGTTGATGGATGAGGGGAGAGGTTCGGAGGGCCGTTGTGGTTTTCTTTCCCTGGCAGCAGGCGTTGGGAGTCAGAGTTTCTCATGGCTGCATCAGAAGGATGGAGCTGAAGGAAGGCTGTCGCCAGCTGCGCCGTGTTTCATGGAGGTGGGGGTCGGGATGCGGAGAAATTACAGCAGCAAAACCGTGCAGCTCTGCAGCCATTCAAAACCACCAGCAAAGAGTGTGTTTTGAGGATTGAGTTACTTCTTAAAGTCGTGATTGCAAAGGTTACCTGTTTCAGAATTGTGGTGGCTTTTCGTCACCAGGGCTCTTTGAGTCACCGTTGCCTCTTGATGTGGCAGTGGGATGCAGGAGTAACACAAGTTGTTGCTAAACAAGGCCTGGCTACAAAACGATGATGTTCCTACATCCTTAATGAAGGACACTCATGTCACTTACGTTTTAACAATTTAATTGTACTCTCATTGTAAACAATATCTTTTAAAAATCCTTTGACATTACCAGTGAGATTGGTGGGCAAAAGACATTAAAAAAAAAAAAAAAAATTGTCTGGATCCAAAAGAGAGAAATTAATCTAGATGACAAATTTTAAGATCTAGATTTTGAAATGTATCTGGGGGAGGATCACATCAAGTTTCTACTGTCCCATAGCGCAAGAGCTGATCTGCTTGACTCTGTTGCGTGTAGTTCATCCAGAAAGAAGAAACTTAAAAGTCTCCTTGGCATCTGAAAAGAAATCAAGGTATTGCTTTGAATAGGAACCGAAGGGAGCAGCTGCAAAGAAGTCTGCTACAGGGGAAAGAAGGAGAGTCCATGGAGATGTACAAAAGAAGTAGTCACAAATAGTTTCTTTAAAAAGTTACACTTTAAAGGGTAAGATACAAAAAAAGTCACAACTTGAGAGGGGCAGGGATATGGTTAGTATGTAGAGCTTGCTTGTCTTTCAAGGTAGCTTGTATGTTGCCATCACGTAGTAGAGAAGGCTGATGTATAACACCAGCAAGGACTCTTTGGCAGTGAGGTACTCAGTTACACACTGGTTTAATGTGCGTGTTGGAAGAAGTGGAGCCTTGAGCAACACATGCTAAAAAGAAGAGGCTGTGCAGACTTACTAATATGTCTTACTTCCCTTTCAATTTGATTCTGTCTCTATATTTTTCCATTGCAGGGTAGGCGATGCAGTATTTGGACTTTCTGATGCCTTTCTACTATGTACTTGAAATTGTACGCCTTTTGCTAAAATTGTTGCTAGACCCCTTGCAGCTTCTAGGAAAAGGAGCAGCAAGTTTTGTTTTCAGTCCCTTGGTAAACAAAACTTAGAAAGATATTTTTTTTTTTAAAGTTTGTGATTTGGGGCAGTAGAAGTAGATATTTTTTTAAAAAAAATGTGGTTAAGAATAAATATAGAAGGGCAATTAAAAGTTTGTCAGATCTCTCATTAATAGGACTCGTTTAAAACTTATTATGCAAGTCCTCTTCTGCCATGGCACTTCATAGTTAAAAAATTTCCTTCTCTGCTTTGAGTCTTGGAAACTTCTTTTTATATCAGAATAGAAGTTACAACAAAAAAAGCAAGATTCCAGGAAGTTTAATTAAAAGACAAAATAATGAAAATTGTAATAAAATCAGAGGTCATGGCTCTAAAGAGATGAAATTGGGAACAAGAACGCCAATAGTGGAAAGCTACAAGCAAATAGGTGAATTGAAGTGTGGTGGGAAAGTAAAGGACTTTGCAAGATGCGTATTTGAAATACTTCATGCACGCATTACATGTATTTGCATGTCTCCCTTTTCTCGTTTTCACATGCAGCTAGATAAGTTTATTCATCAGTTGGTCATAAGATGCTTAAAGAATTTAAAAGTAGTATTTGACAGAAAAAGAGGTAAATATCATGTTTACATATTTTGGCAGGAGTATAATCTCATATAGTGTCCTGTAATCTTGTAGACATCAAAATGTTCCTATTAATGCCACAGTAGATCACAAAGACCACTTTGAAAAACGTAGCTTGCTGCCTACATGGATTTCAAATATGCCGAAGTGTCTGCCTGCCCTTACAGAGCTGATGAAAGGAAAGAATTGCCCGGTGGTGNGGTGGGGGTGGGGGGGAAGGTATATCCTGTTAGATATATCTGTTTACCTGTTCAGGGATGAACATTCTTTTTATACATAAAGTGAATCAACTTCACGGCTTCAGGGCTCTGAATCAACTGTACTTAACCCAGCAGCAGAGTTAATGCTGTTGCAATTCAACTTGACAGTCTGTAAATATTTACCATCCAAACCACCCTGTATTGTTGCTTTGTGCTGTCATTTCTGTGGAGCTAATTTTACGCTGGGTGAGATGCTAATGTAGACAGCAACATTTCTGGGCATGTGCTGCTCTCCAGTGCCTGCCGTCTCAGCACATACCTGTCGCAAGCTTCAGAAACCTTCCTGCTGGGGAGAACGAGAAGACCAGTTGTGCTGTGGAGTTCAGCGGCTCCACTGAGGTTTTACACAGGTTATAGGGTTTGTCATCGATCATACGCCAGGGATAAAAACCTGACCCCATGGAAGTCTGTGGTAAAATTTCCAGCTTAGATAGAATTAGATTTTTCCTATACCTTTAATAATAGTGTTGGGAAGTTGTAATTCTTACATGCAAGTACTGTCCTCCAAAGTGATTTTTTTAAAAACAATATATTGTCACATTGAATGACAATTTTAATTTTAAAAAGCTAGGAATACCTAAATTCATTCTTTTGGTGGGGTTGGTGATAAATTGAAGATTTAAATCTGTTAAAGTATGACCTTCAAAATAAAATTAACTAAATGATTCAGCAATAGTGTATTTGCTGACATACTAGTTTATTTTAAAAATGCCTGACTGAGTCTCAAGATACTTAGACTTAGCAACAGGTTTATAAAACCTGGACCTAGGTAGTTTTAAACTTAGATATATCTTTCTAATTCATTGCAAGCAAATTTTTAAGGAAATTGAAGCATCTGAAGGTTCAGGTGGGCTTCAATAGGAATGTAAAAAATGCCACAGTGAATAACTCTTGTTACCAGGCACTTTTTTGCCTGTTTTATAAATAACTAGGTCCTTATGAACACGTGTAACGTTTCTGAATGTCTTTACAGTAAGCAAGCTGTCAAGTTCTGGCTCTGTGCTTCAGAAAATGGGTGGGAGAATTAATACATTGAAGAAATAAAAATAGCTCCATGAAGTATAATGGAGTTGTGGGTGATAAAATCAGCCTGCTGACCTGATGCTTGGGCTAACCCTTGCCAGCAAGGGCTGCTCTTCGTGAAACGGCAGTGCTTGGTACCCATCCCAGGCAGGCTCCAGCATCCTCCTGGACTTGCCCCATGGGGTGTGGGAGCCCTGCTACTGGCTGGGTGGCTGAAAACCTGGGGGCTGGCTACTGCGGGGGTCCAGTAGTGCACCCCTGCGGCCAAAGCAGCATGGAGCCCAGTGTTACTGCCAGCCAAGACTTTAGGCTAGCAAAAGAGGCTTGCTTTGTTGTCAAGAAAAGAATTAGAAATAGATTTGCAGGAGTGCAAAAAGATAAAAGGTAATGCCCGTGTGACTCTCAAATAGAACACGGTAAGGGTTTTCTCAGTTGCTTCTGTCTACAGTTGCTGTCTCAAGTGAGATATGTTTGTGCAAGAAAAAAAACGAAAGGATGACAAGGATGATCTGTAATCTAATGGCTCCTGCAAAAGAAGAGATTAAGTAATTTAATAACCACAGCTAGGGGAAAAGCTGATTTGCAATGATAGTTACTTCTTCCCTAAGTTCTGCTGCTGCCCGCTGTAAGGGACGTGATGAGGAGGCTGAGCTCCAGCCAACCTGGGTCTGACCATCAGTGTCTGTTCTTGAGGTCTTTTTTCCTTCTTCCCTGGCTGAAAGAGGCTCCTGCACCCTGAGCTTCCTCTAGCCTGGTATGGGCCATCCCTTCTTCTGGCCCTTCTTCTGTCAGGGCTTCACCCTTTGCTCTGTACACAGGGCAGCAGGAGAAGGGCAATTTCGTTTACTCCCTCTTCCTAAAAGCTTCTTGGGTTTTGTATTCATTGTATTTCTTAATTTGTACATTTGCCACTTTATCTTTTTGGTTGTTTTTTTCCCCCCTCCTTTTTCTTTCTTTTACCTCTGGAAGATGACGCATAGTTTTATTTTGCAAATCACATATTCTCACTGAATAATCTTTAAACCTATAGCTCGCTAGTTCCAGAATATCTTTTGTGCCGAGAACATCTTGTGAAAGCCAGACGTGATACAGGTGATGGTGAGGCTGGGACCAGTTCAATGGAACAGTGTCCCTGGCATACGCTATTGGTGTGAGGGGACCCAGGGTGCAGACTGTTTTGTGAAGTTATGGGGGGTCAATACAGTAGTAGCTGGGACAATGCACGTATCACTTGTTAAATGGATTAAGCCTATGTGTGTGGCACTCTTTTAACAGCGAAAAGGAAATACAGTGAAGGGTAGAGCTGGCTGGGTCACTCCAAGCTTTGCAATAGCAGTTTCTGCCCTGAAAACACTGAAGTTTATCTCAGAATTGCACAGGCTATTAAACTTCAGTGTTTCTATGTGCTCTTGCTCACATTTTCTTCTATTGATACTATGCCCAATTTCATTCCTGTTAGCAATGCAATTATTAGCAAGTTCTAAGAACTGCAAATGTAGAGAAGACATCATTTCAAAGAGCTGAATTGCATCTAAATACGTGTGTAGGTGCACTCCTCCGTTGGAACATGCAGTTACAAGCTGCAACCAGGTTCATCTTTATTGCTATAGGAAAACATCCAGAAGCGCTACAACCTAGTGTCAGAGAACAGTATTAAACCTGTGTAAGTCCCAGAGTCCTAATTTTCTGACTGCAGGGAAACTTTCATTTTCTGCTGCAAGATCTTTCGGAAGCTGCTTGTCAGCGCCTGTAAGTAGGTTAGCTGAACCTGTTGTACTTCTGCCTGTATCCTTTTCCTTAGCTATCACTTGCAGGTAGCTGAGAGAGCTTGATACTTATTAGTAGCTGTCACAGTGGCGATGCAGTTGCAGGTTGCCAGGATGTACACAAGCACATATACCCATACTCCTGCCATGGTATATAACCAAGGATTGCTGTAAATGGGAAGAGGAAAGATTTAGGTTATGGGGGTTTTTGTGTTGTTTCATTTTTAAGAACCTGTTATTACAAGAAATTTATGAGTCCATGGACTGAGATGCATAACTGGACAGCTTAATATCATAAGGTATTAGGGTTTTAGATGGCTGGAGCCTTAGTATTCCAAGAGGTTTTTATGCAACAGGATCTTACACTTACATTTTCTCTTCTGGGTGTAAAAGTTCTGTCTACCTTCAGAGTGCTTTTCAGGTGATAAATCAAATTAAAGAAAAAAATACATTTTATATTACAGGTTTCTGTTTCACAGATTTTTATCTTTAAAAATCACTGGGTTAGGAAATACTGATATGACAAGAACAAAGACATAGGCCAAAGAACAACAAAGAATAGAATAAGCAATTTTCTCTCTTTCTGTCTTTTGTTTAATGATTGATAGAATTAGAGTAATAGTGTTTAAGTATATAAGATTAACTGCAGGCAACTTAGTTTGCAGTGTACCTGTTTTTCACATTGTTTCACGTGAAGCACGCTGAAATGCTTTGAGCCGGAGGTTGGAGTAGATGACCTCCTGAGGTCCCTTCCAAACGGAGTTGTCCTGTGATGCTGTGACACATGCAAGTTGGTGGCCTGCTGATGGAGCACGAACACTGCTGCCTTCAGCAAGAGCTTTTTGCTGTTGATTGTGTGAGGTGAAAATGGGCAGTGGGCCAACTTGTTCTGGGCGACTGGTATTAGAAATGACATTCAAGTTAAACTCCGAGCCTTGCTGCTAATCTTAAAGGCAAACAAAAGGAAATGGCGCAGCCATGTGAATTCACTTAAAAATACACCTTTTTGTTTCTCTTTAGTGAAGCCTTCACCAGTGCTTTAACAGCTATGTTTCTGCGGTTCTGCACATAACTGCTTTGGATGCTCTGCTGCCGTACATGACTGGGTGATCGCAAAATCAAAATGACGTGGTGGGATGGATAGATGTGGGAGAGAAATAGTAACCTGGAGGCTGCAGTGAGGAATGCAGCGTGTAAAAAGAGCACAAGGGATACAAATGATGATTAGAGATTAAATCTGCTTCCTCTTCAGTGGAATAACAATGAAATACTATTCATTTTCTTACTTTGTTTTCACTGCCAGTGAGCTGTGTCCCTTATATCCAAGGGCTGGCAGGACAAAGGAGGGAAGGAGGAAGTAAAGCATATATTGCCATGTACTGGAATTAACTTACATCTTTGATTGTTGGCTCATCAGGGCATGGATAAAACACTGCTTGGCTGCTCCTGGTAGCCTGGGAACAAAAGCTTTGGCAGAAATCTAGATTTTCTGAGCCTCTGGGATCCAGAGGGTACAAAAGTGTATTTTAACCCATTTGGGAAGGCAAATAATGAATTGTCAATTCTAATACCTTCAACCTTCACATTATTTATTGAAGAAAAAGTGACATTTTATGTAAATTGCAGGCTATTACCATAAAGAGGCAGAAAAGTTCAGCTTCTTAAATGTGACTTTGCAATCATAAAATGCTATACACCAGAAAAGTAGCTGTATTCATAGACAATTATTGAAATATCTCTAGCATTTCTGTTGCAGCTACACACTATTTTATGGTATATTATGGTGTAATGCTTTAAAAAATTTAATGGGAAGTGATAAAATATTTGAATTTTATCTTTTCCAAGTTGCGTGGTCCCGCTGTTGTGAACCCACAGTAACTTTAAAAGCTGCCTTTTCTGATTCTTATCCATAACAACATTCTCCCCGAGAGCTGAAAAGGATGACTTCCTGGTAAGCCAAGAAATATCTGAATATTTGGGTTGCTAAAGAACCTACGAGCATTTTTTAATTCAAAGTTGACAATCTGAGGAAGTGGTGACCTGACGTGATGCTTGACATCCTGGTTCTGTGGCAACATTGCTGTCAAGTTACATGCTGTGCAATGGGAACAAGAACCAGTTTGACATCGCACTGCGTAGTTTGCCTGCCGAGAAAAAGTGAGGTCAGGTAATGATAGAAGGGGCACCGGCAGGAGCTTGGGAGAAGACTCTTAATTCTGTGCTCTGCTGAGGTTTTTCAGGTGCAAATTTTGAAAGTAAAAAAAAAAATCAGTGATTGTTGTTTCTGGCTGCAATGTATTGTAAACCATAAATACCGAGAAAAAGTGATTCTGAGAAGGTGGTTAGTGAGGTTGAGAGAAGGTTAGTGTTGCTGCTGGTCGTTGTGGTGGCATTCTTAGGCAGATGAGGTTCTTGTAAAGTGTTAAAGCTTTCCCTGTTTTTTGTTTTTCTTCCTGTGCCTTCTGTCTTTCCTTTGCAACTTTTCCCTTTTTTAGCTCCTTGTGTGGAAATCTGTGATTTCCTTGGAGTTTCAGGATACTACAGCTTCTGTTGTTAACCAGTAGAGCATGCAGGAGAAAAAAGGTTTTGTAAATCTTTCCTGGGCTTGTGTCTAGATCAAATAGCATGGAAACCAGGTCTGTCACCTACGGATGGATGTATTACCCACCTGGCTCTAAGCTCCTCTGTGTATGGCCTGGGATGTGTTGGGAGGGACTAGTGGTCTGAGATCACAAATCTCCAGGTTTGAACTGTGTAACTTCCATGCAAATGTTCAATAAGTTACATGACTTAGTTTTTAAGGCACCTTATATTCTATTGGTAAACATAGTTAAATATTGCACTTGGCCCTTAAATATGTAAGTCGTTAAATTACATTCAAAGCATGACATTTTGGCTCAGTTTTGTTAGCTTGCACTTTGTGGACTCATTAAGATTAAGGAAGAAAGTTTAAAAAAATAAAAATTGCTTTCTCATTTGTTAAGGTTTTACATGTGCCTTGGTTTGCAGCATAATTCTGAGACAGAACGTGCAAAATGTCGGTGGTTTCCTAAGAATGCAACTGCTTCAAATTTGTTTGGCTTCGTGAGTGGGTTTATGTTCAGAGTGCTTTAAATAACCTCATATCTGGATGAAGGCTTCTTACCACTGGTGAAAACTTCTATTATGCCAAATGCCCTTTACTTACGTTATTTCTCAGTAAGTTACCATATAAACCATAATTTCCTTACTGGAAAAATACAAAGGAGCTCAAAAGAAAAGAAAAGAAAGAAAAAAAACCCCCAACCTTCTAGCATGATAGCAGTAGAAACACAGGCATCTCTACAGATATTTTAAGAATGTAAACACATTGCCAGGCACAAATTTTGTGTGGTCCTTTTCTGAAGTTTTTTGTAACTTTACTCTGGGATTGAAGTCTAGAAAAGTACATGGTAGTAGTTAGTCTTTTAATAGGGGGATGAATATTCGTTCATATATTCCAAGTTTTGAGAATTTTGTTTTAAAACCAAGTGGAATATTGAGACTTCTTTCATCTTGGAATCAAAATACCTTAAACTACAATTGTGGGTTATATATGATGTTTGAAATAGACTTAAGTCTATCAGAATGTTTTTAGTTTGGTAATGAGATTTCTGATGAGTGAACTTGTTAAAGACTAACGCCTGTATTATTTTATTTATACCTTATTGTTCTCTTGTGAAAAGATTTACATAGTTTTTCTAAATAATGATTTTAAGGGTTTATGGAAAACAAGGTAGGATAGTAATCAGTGGCTATGTCTCATTTCAAGGTAATCAAATATATCTTTTAAGGAAAAGAATCCTGGGCTTTTGGAGCTGCTCCTGGAGTCACTGGGCACTGATTAAATAACAAATCTTATTATCTACTGATTTCTGAGTAGGGAAAATAATTTAAATAGTTGTGGGTTTTTTTTCCCCCTCAAAAAACCTAAGAAGATAGTATTAATTTCATTTATTTAACAAAACAGGTTTAAAATGGCCTGCCATTATTTAATTTTTCCACCATTTCTTTTCATTTCCCAAGAAACTGAAATGGAGAAGGGGAGAATTCTTCATAGTTCAAGTCTGAAGAGCTAGTAAACGCATGAGGATGTTTTCCCTCTTCTCTCTTCTCTGCAGTACTCGCTTCTTAATTAAGATCCAGTCATATTTTTTGTTCTACTGTTTTGGTGCTGGAGCTCATCTGGAGACATACTAAGAGTTGCTACCAAAATAAAGCAGTAGGAATTTAGGCTTTAATTCAACGTTAGAAAAGCAATTTTGTTTCCTTTGTGGCAATTTGGTCCTCGTTCACTGCATCATTCTTGTGCAGCTTCACGCTCCTACAGGCTAAAACGTCACCTTATAGCAAGAGCATACTGTGAAGAATTTTCAAGCGACTGCAGGCCTGAAATGTGGCTGATATCTTTATAGAAAAAGGAAGCTCCTGTAGAAATTGTCTTCCAAGAAGTGCTTGAAAATTTTCTGAGCTGCTTTTCCTAGTGTATGATTACAGAAAATTAGTCAGCTCACAGCAGGCGGGTTGTATTCATATCAGGCTACTGAAAAAATACAAAATTTGCTATGTATAAAAATGAGATTCCCTTTTGCTTTTCTGAATGTGGTGTGCACAGTCAAAATTTAATGAATACATACACCTCAAGTTTTTATGGCATAAAGTGAACAGCTCTGTAATAGGGGGTAAGAGAGAATACGATGTATTGTTACTTTTATCTAAAATATGATTAAACTTTACAGCATTGCATTTCCAGCATTCTGCTCTATACTATCATAAACCCTCATTATTAGTAACAATGCAGTCGGTGAGCTAGACAGCATCTCTATCACAGGTATTATGGGACTTTTTTTTCCATAAGTCAGAAATGAAAAAAATCCTGTACTATTAACTAAAACTTTATGGTGAATCATGTCCGCGTTTTATCAGAAAACCGTTAAGAGGAAAAACATTCAATGAGCATAGAGGTAACAACACTTTAAAGCAAAAAAACCCATAAAAGTCTTATCTAGGGTAAAATTCAGCATCTGAAAACAGTTGCCATTTTGTCATACATCAATGCTGAAGATTGCATTGTATGAAAAATGAGTTTGTCACCTGCTATAGGGGGATGCTAGCTATGATACGGCAAGGTTTTCCAACATGTACTAGTTTGAGAGAAAAAAACAACATATTTTCTAAAATATTCAGAAAGAAATACCGATAATCCATTCACTAAATGAGAAAGAGCCAAATATACTTCATATACTTTTTTCTTTATTTGTTTTTTTTCCTGAAATACTGAGTAAAGCTGAGAAAGCCTAAGGTCAAAAGCTCCATTAAAACAGAAAAACACCTTGCACACATCGGTTTTTAGGGACCTTTACTTTCTAGCTCACATCAGCATGAAGCTAAAGCATCGCAGACAACAGAAAGTCAAAAAGCCTCTTCCAGGCATCCAAGTCCCAACAGCTATTTCCCACTTTGGGTACTTTCTGGCTTTTGCAATACAAGATTCTGAAAGAGAAAGTAATTCCTTCAGGACTTTGAATCTCTAATGAAGTCACTGTGCTTTAAATGAAAAGTCCTGGCAGCCTAAAAGGAAATATAGTGGAGATTATTGTTTTCTATATAATGGGGGCACATCTTTAATAATAATGGAAGTATAATATAGAGGGAGATGAGGACAGGGGAATGGAAGATGTGACCTAAATGAGATGATAATAAAAAAACCCACAAACCCAAACAAAACAAAAACCAGAACAAAACAAGGAACAGAATGAAAGTGTGTTTACTGGACAGCAGTGACTGTAGGGAATCTGAATGCAAGAACATTTTTTGCTAAAAAGAAAAACTCAGCTGCTGCTGAACAGAACGGTGCAAACAACTATACCAATGTTCAAGAGTTTAAAACTTATTGTGGAATGAGAGACAAGAAAGGAAGCGTCCCAGGACAGGCAGGGTGCCTCAGGGAGGGACAAGACCTGCACCTTGTCCCCTTTCCAAGGCACCAAGGAGTTTGTTAGTGCCTGGAACAAACCAGCATTGCCTCACATGGTTTCTTTCCTCCCTCGTCCCAATGTGCTGCCTTTACTTCTGTTACCTTGTTTCATAAGTTTTTTAGTTCTGGGACCATAGTGGACAACATTGGCTCTTTGGGGAGCCACCACTCAATGCTGAGGAGCTCTCTGCTTAGCTGATGGCAAAAACTTGTGCTGTAGGTACTTCTTCACTGCACTGTTTGGGTACCCGCATCTACGTAAAGTAGAGCACAGGGACGAAAGCAAAGGAGCAATTGTGGATATGTGATGAAAAATGGTCTACATGTAGACCATTAGCACAAAAGTTGTGAGGAAGTAATGTTACGTTGGTGTAGTTTCAGATTAAGAAGAGCCTTTCCTCATACAGCCAGTGGCGTAATGGGCACAGTGTACATTTTGAACAGCCTGCGGTTTTGTTCTGCATCGCTCTGCCCTGCCTGTGATACAGACGGGAGTCTGGAATTGATGCTGAAGTGATGGGAGGCCATGAGGAGACTTTTCTGGTCATATGGAATTGCCTCTTTTCCCTCTGTCAAGTGATGGGTGGCTGGTGCTGTATTTCCCCGCTTATCTGGCAGAGGAGCAGTAGCAGAGTGTTTCTCGTGGTGGATGGGAGATCCCTAAGGAAAAGGATCTCTCACCTTTCTGATCAGCTACATGGCCATGGGCCCTTGTTATCTCATGATTGGCAGCAGTAGTAATGACTGGTGGAGGAGGAATTCATTCGAGTGTCTCCTATACTCACCCCTGACATAGGCATCCCTGTCATTTAGAAATCTCAGTTTTAGGAATTGAGGAGATGGAAGAAAATGTAATCTGTGACAAAAATAGGCTGACGGGATTTTCTAGAAACATATCTCCTCCACTGTATTGTAAAAACTGGCTTAGAGGCGTTCAGTATGAAGTTTTGAGTTGTACTTCGTTGGGTTATTTTCTGCTTCACCGAAGGATTTAAAGCTTGAGTGGAGCCTTTAGTATCTTTGTCGGTTTGGAGTAAGAATGAGCGTTACTTTGTGAAATTGTGAATAATTGAGAGTGTCTGCGGTGGAAGGTGGGAAGGGCCGGAAAAAAAAGTGTGGAGTTATCTGCTCCATCCGGAGCTTGGGGAGTAGTTACTGCCTAGGTCTTCCTGCTAAGAACATAACATGCCTGGAGACAGTTTCTGAACAACTGCCCAAAGGCAGTCTGGCTTTAGTCATAGTCCCTGCTAGAAACATAGAAAAAAAATTAAGAGAAAGTACTAATTAAGACCAGATTGAAAGGGGAGGGAAGGGATGGGAAGAGGGATGGATGCATTTATTTTCCGAGTAGCATTTGTGTTTATCTGATGATGCATGATCCGGGGAGAAAATCCAGGACAAGCCTGAAAGGTATTGCAACAGTGCTCGATCTTTGCCCAGAGCATGACTCTGTGTTGCAAGATTATTGAGATGGACAGGTGTCACAGGGCAAAAATATTTTTCTAGCGTTTTGTTCTTATGGTTAAATAAGAAAAACAGTCTTAGACAATGATTCTACCTTTCATGCTTGTCTTAATTACAAACTTGAAACCCCGAGCTCACTTGTGGCGTGATAGTCCTCAGGTTTCTTTTAACTGATACAGAACTTCCAGGAGTTCAAAAATAGTATTTATATGAGGACAGAAACCATTTTGCCTTCTTAGCCAGCAAAAGACTTGAAAGCATGCAGGCTATAGAATCTGAAGGGTATCTGATTCTGTGGGTATCTGAAGTCATTAGGGTTCCCTCCTGTACTTATGTGATTTAGTAATAGGAGCCCTGGTATGATTTTTTTTAGTACAGTGGCGTGTCTGGGGCTGTTAATTTTCTTCTTTTGTGCTTTTGATAGGACTACTTCTGGGGGGTTTATAGTACTTGTCTGGGCAGAGACAACAAGTCTTTCAGTGTCCTTGATCTTGGATCCAGAAATTATTGTCCATCACGTCTGTCCTATTGTACAGTGCCCTTCAGGAGAGTTTCAATAGCAGGGTATGATGATTGATCTTGATACTATAGCTACAAAGTCTTTAAAACTTTCATTTTCTCATTTTTTTCAAGTTAAAATGATAGGATGGAGGTAAGCTTAATGCAGTAGTCTTCTGGGACAGGAGTGGGTGAGAACTGGATTGAGAAAGCAGGTTTCTATTCCGGAGGCAGTGGAAGATTAAATACCATAGAGAGACCGTTATTGAACTCCACTTGTGTAGCAAGCATGTCTCTTACTCCCAGGTAGACATGCTCTGCAGATACTTCAGGTGTATGTAGTGCTCTTACTTTTAAAAATAAATAATAAGAAATATTGTGACTCTGGTGTTCCTCTAGGTAACTCCTAGCGATTGTTGTGGCTGGATTTACCTCCCCAGGGGTGCTGTGGGACCCCGTTCCCCTCGTAATCGTGGCTTTCATTCAGGATGTCTTCCTTTTATGGTGGGTTGGAGAGGGACTGACTTCAGTATTGGTGTGTGGAAGGCAGAGAACTGGCTTTTGTACAAGCAGAGAGGTGAAATGAAGCCAGGGTACATGTCAGGACTCAAAATGCAGAAGTTTTTCTCAGTATGGTAACACCAAGGAAGCCAGTGTTATCAACACTGTTAGTCCATCAGCAATGCTGAGTTGTGTTAGATGGTCAGCCTTGAGTGAGTCACCGACCCTCCTGGAGACAGTGCTTTCAGGAATGAAGAAGTGCTGTAACTAAGGGAAATTACCAAGATGTTAAATGAGATGATTCCAAAATATCAAATATAGAAGTGGTAAACACAGCATTATACTGTGAATTTTCGTAGTACAAGTTCTGTAACTTCAGTCACGCACTGCAGATACAGCTGTGTTCTTCAAGGGATTGCTTTAAAAGATTAGAATATAATCCTTCCACTATTTTAATCCAGCAGCGGAAATCCAAGGTAGATGCTTAAAAAGTTACTAATAACTAAAGAGGAAACATGCATAGAATATTAATATTTCAAATTATTTATATTTAGGGAAATTATATGTGGCTCCACATACAGAGATTTTACACAATTATGAATATTTCTATCAGAAACTCTGCGGATAATTTCAGCCTTTGCTAGAGTCTGTGAGCTAACAGATATTAATAAAAACAACACTTGGAGAAAATAAGGCCACAGGATAAAGAAAGATAAGTATTTTTTGCAGCCATGTGTTAGAGGGGGGGTTTCCAAGGGGAACTTCTTTACTGGGGACTTTTTTGAAGGTATGCCCCAACTTGAAAAGTTAGTAGGTGATCTTAGAGATCAGATCACTGAAGCAAACAGTAACAAATACAGAGGGTGGTATCTGCCCCAAAATTCTGAAGCTCTTGAGATTAAAAAAGCTTATTTGATAAACGTAGTGTAAATTTCTCACTTAAAACTAATGGTACCAGGAGCTTGTAAGGTGTTTGCACTTGGTTTGGTGGTGTTCTTAGATGTTTTAGAAGCGGGTAAAGAGCGGGGAATAAATAATAATGTCGTAAAAATTCCAATTTTATTACGTTATATAGGAATTTAAACATAAGGGCTCACCATTTGCTGCAAAGTGTTCTTCTGAGGGTGATGTAGAATTCCCCTCCAGAATCATATGCTTGAAATTAAAATTTTGGCATTTACACAGAGTGAGATATCAAAACTCCAAATTAGAGTCAGCAGAGAGCTAGTGAATACAGGTAGAAAGCTTGCAAATTCAGATGTCTACTTTAGAATAGAGCTGAATCTCTAACTCTTCACTGAGATCCTAAATGCCCAAGATGGTTTTCAACTCCTTCTTGAGATACCTTCTGGATTTCTACCAAAGAAGCAACCTATCCCTATAGGGACTCATCAGTCCAGGCCTATGAAGATGATCGTTCTGCAAGGAGAGCCATCTCCCTGAGGTTGCAGGGAGCAGGAATGAAAGTCACTATGACCAAAGCTAACGAGGTTTCTGCCTTTTGTAAATCATTATTTAAAAAAAAAAAAAAAAAAAGGAGGATTTCAAGGCTGCTACCACTTTTTATTGCTGTTTTAAACCTGTAAGCAGAGTGCAAGTTGAGATTCTTGGGCAAGGGAGTGAAGACTACTCCAGTGATAAAGCAGACCTCCTAACTGTTTGTTCAACTTCATTCCTAAGGAAACAAGGATTTTTGTATCCCCTGTCCATGGAGAACGGTAGATGTAAACATGATGTCTGTCTTTGGGGTAGGTAGGCACCCTAATCCTATATACTGAGTATTATGCCCCAGTAGGCACTGAATATTCTAAATAAAGTTGGAGTGTTCCATTTTAGTCAAGTAATTTCTGTCTTGTCTTTGCCTGAGGACTATCTGAAGCAGGCAGTTTTTGTCCTGCCCTTCTTTTTTCCTGCCATGTGGCCATCTGTGAGGCCACGGAGTACGCGGAGATGAGTCTGGATGGACTAGCTGCTAGGTTTAAGGTGATTGTTTACTTGCATTGGCACAAGAGCAGCTGTGAAGTAGGACTGTCTGATGCTGGGAGGATGGGAATGTTGCTTTTGTGTCAGTGCCAGTTTCTGCTGTTTTAAAATTGCAGCCCGAGAGCTTCATTTCCGCCACTTCAGGGAAGCACTAAATTTATAACAAAGTTTACAGGCTTGGACTATAGAGGTGATACAATTAAAGAGTCTATCAAGATTTCTATAGCGAAGACCTATTGCGAGGAATCTTCAGTTGCTGGTTAAAAAAATAAGTTTTGGGCAATATCACATGCTTATTGTCTGAATCTATAGGCGCTTTTTTTTTTTATTGAATTTTCCAGAAAATATATACATTTTATTTTTCAGTGTTTTAAAAAAATGCATAGCGTTGCTTTATGCTTTCAGCATTAGCACTATCTAAACTGCTCTGGATGTTTTGGTCTTTGAAAAAGAGGTGGATACTATGACAGACTTTCACTTCTTGTTTTTACCATGGTTTCTGCTGAGTATATTCTGCATATTGTGTAAGTGGCATATGGCTGATGTCAAGTACAGGAGACTTTACATATAAGCTCATGTTTCAGTCATGCCTCAGGCACAGGCCAGAAAAAAGGCTGACCTGAAAATGTTCACTGTGGCTCAGCTATTATATTCTTAATCAAAAGGTCCTTCCATAGGGCACATTTGTTCTTTGCATGCTGCCTCCGTGATTTAATGAACTGATTGTTCAATGTGAAGGATTGTTCAATGTGAGGGATCAGGTTTTCTGCTTCTGCATCAAGAATGTCAAAAGCAAGTTGATGGGATATCATAGCTAACGTTGCCTTGCTTTCAGAGCTCTGCTGGCATGATGCTGGCTTAGGCTTTCATCATGAAGTTTGCCACCGAAGACCTATGCAGTGACGTGCACTCCAGCAACAGGTATGATTCCTGTTGAGCAAGCAAGAGTGGTGATGGAGAGCAAGCAGTGAGTTACGGTGGTGCCAGCGCTTCCTCCGTGGGCAGGCTTGCTGGCTATAGGCGCGCTTTTTCTTGATCTTTCTGGTCTTTGGAAGTGTGCAGGTCTTCCAGAAACGTAAGCATTTTTAGTGTGCTCCTCCTTTGCCTGTGAGGGAAGGATGTGGCAAATGGTGATCAGAGTGCTGAGGGATTTATCCAAGATCACCTGCAGGGAGGCAGTATTTGGACCAGCTTCTCCCGGCCTGATGATCTTCCTCACCACTGAGGTATCCTCTTGACTTAAAGCCCACTAAGATGGCTTTGTCCTTCCTCCAGGTAAAATGCCTCACCTGCTTATGGTTTCCTCCAGAGACTTTGATATTCCTTCTGGCATTTGTCTCATCTTTGCCAGCTTTTGTCCCTTGTAGTGGCTATTGAACAGAATCCTTGCAGGCAAGCAGAATAATATTCAACAAGTGGATGGAGGTGTATAGACGAAAATAATTGTTTATTCTTTCATTTTATCAGACTGTACAGGCAGCTGGGAATCACCAGCACTAACCACCTTTCAGTGTAAAAACCTTGTTTTGTTGTTATGACATCAGTGTTTATTATTGAATTGCACAATGACTATAGGAAACATTCTGTGCGTATTTGATTTGGTTTTTCCCATGTCTGGAGCCACCTCCTCGAATTTGCACACATCTAATGTAGGTGTATACAGTGTCTCAAGTGCTAATTTCTCTCCCACTGATTATAAGAAAGTCTGGAGGACTAGATCAGATACAGACATATCCATAGTTAAGTAGGACAGTTATTACCCATCATTTATGATAAGTTCTGACACCATTCATGTTTTAAGGGCTCAAAGAAAGCTTTCAGGAGAATTAAATTTACCTTAAAATCCATTAATGTTATAATCCATACAAAGATGAGCCCTTAGTTTGAATGCAGAGAGGAATAGTATTGATCATTATCACTGTCCTGTGCTCCTACAAATTATCTGATAATAGAAGCTTGATGTGCTTTACGTGGGAATTTAAATGTCTATGTACCCATTTTACAGATGGAGGAACTATAGCACAGAGGTTGTGAAACACATTTAATTAAAGTGAACAGTGTTAAATGCATGGGTATTCCTTTATAGTCCAGATAAAATAGGTTACTTTATTTAGTTAACTGCAGTGTTCAGGATCCCAAATACTCCTAAAGTGTAATTTGAAGTCTATAGATGTAGTTAAGCTGTCATTCTTAGGTCATAGGATGGCTCTCATCTAAAAGATGGAGACCACCCTTTCTCCCTCTGTCAAGCATGTGGAGAAACAGGAATGTTTAAACTCAACTTTACATGAAACTGCATGAGAGACTGTTTAAAGTATTTGTTTTCTTTCCTCAGATGCCTGGTTTTTAATTCATTCCTTTGATCAGGAATGGGTTAGTTGCATTTATTTGGGGTAATGTAGCATATCTGACATTTATGTGTTTTGTTAGCCATGAGTAACTAATTTTATTAAGATTTCTAGCATGTTCAAATATTAGACTTAAGCCCCGACTTATGGCAAATACCAGTGTTTGATTGTGCTAACAGAAATGTTTTTCTACTCCTTGAAGATAGAGTACTTAATGTAATTGGTAAATCAGATGATATCTAGCACTCCATTGTAATGCTCTACTTTACATGTAAATTATATTTTGAAGCACCATATCTTTTCTCAGTAGTGATTAATCCTTGAAATAAAGGGGGAGGGGGAAGTAGCTAGTTTGTTTTTAATGATGCGTTCCCCCTTTGGGAAAGATTAATGGTGTACAACTTTGTTGAGTTTAGCAATTTGCAATGAATCGTTGAGTTGTCCATGGAGACCCATTCTGTTCTTTTAGAAGAGTGTTCGCCAGGTTACACTGCTCTTTCTTTAAAGGAAATAAGTTCTTACATCTCTAAGGCAAGAGATATTAAGTTCCTTGCTAGCATTTGAACTTAAATAAATCTAGCAAGTAAAACTAAACTGTAATATGTTTGATTGGTAGAGAAAAGGCAGAGAGGGAGAAGGCAACTCATTAAAAACATGTTCTTATTTTATATGGGTTTGGTCTAAATTTCAGATGGTGTTCAGTGTTTTGTGCTGATTCATCTTTGCCTGTCTGGGATGCGCTCTCAGCCGGTCTTCAGCATCTTTGGTTGCCCTGCCTCCTTCTCCTGCTCTTTCTCCTTTTCAGATTGTATATAGATATTCATGACCTGGTTAATTTTGCTGAAAGACCTACTTGTTGCCTTCTATACCTCTAAGTCCCACAGCAGAAAGTGGGAATGTGTAGTAACATCTAGCTTAATTCCTGCAAGTGAGGGGTAAAGCAGCAGTGCAAAAGCTGGGGTTTCCTGTGGTAAACTGGGGGGATTTTTGCTAGCTGTATCTTTTTTTTGTGTGGAGCACCTCACAAAATGTTTCAGATCTAGTGGGGAAATACTGTTCCTTGGGAGCGCTGCTCAATTTCCCTTAGTTAGGTGAGCTGTGTAAGCTACTCCTTTAAGACAGTATGACTTGGCCTTTGCTCGGGGGTGGGAATACTACCAGAGAGTGCTTGAGCAGTGATATGTAAGTGTGTGCTCAGAGATACTCCAGCCTTTCAAAAGTTATTTGGAGGAAGAGCTTAATGGATAACAATCAAGTGCAACAACATCTGCATGTTGAATCAATTTAGCATCCATATAAAGAAGTGTTACAATCCTCCTTTGTTCCGACATGTGAAGCAAAAAATGGTTTGGTTTGCTAGCAATGAGAGTCGGTATTGATGTTTCTTCTCATGCCAGGCACTGCGCCACGTGTGTGACGTGCAGCCATGTGGTGGGTTCTTTGGTTTGGCTTGGTTTGGTTCATGGAGGATTTTTGGATAAAACTCTATTGAGAACTGGCATTTGACCAGGGGATGGCAGTGAATGAAAGTGCTCTCCATCTCTTGTACTGAAAACTATTGAAAATGAGTATTGTGGGTGTGGGACTGATTCACCTGCCAAAGCTTGGGCTCAAAGACCATTAGAAATGACAGTGTATCTTTCCACTTACTGGGAAAATATTACAAATGTAAGTAGGCCTGCAAACCTGTTTTCCCTTGCCTGGGTTTTGGCTGTATATTTCACAACTGTGAAAGTATTTGGATGCCAAGTGAATGATGTGAAATAAGTAAATTGGAAGAGTAAATATAACAGCCAAATAACTTTTGTTGTTGGGTTTTTTTCCCCTCTTCTCTCTTTCCCCCTACCCCTCCCAAAATTGCAGCCACAGGAACAAGTCTTCAGGCTGGCCTCACCCTTCAGGGACCTGGAGCTTGACCCAGGGGACACCTTATGGATGGGAGATGACGGCAAACAGAGATGGAAGAGACTACTTCATCAAGTAAGTGAGCAGTGTGAGCTGTGCAGTCTGTAGCGCAGCACTGCAGCCCTGCTCTTACTGTATCTCCTTGGAATCCCAATTCCTGCTTCTGCCCTACACAATTTATGTTCAGCTGTTTTGATTTCTTGCACGGGGGTAGCTCTGACTGTACTTTACTGCTTCTTGTTTTGGTACTTGGTTATTTCATTTACCCAAGAAAATGCTGATAATATAAGGGCATGTAATTTGTCAAGGAATTATAACAAATGTCGTTAACAAAAAAATAAAAATAAAAATGCCATGTTTAAAGAATGAGGCAAAAGGTCAGTTCTGACTGAGACTAACAATTCTCCTCCGTCTCTGCCATGTGAGCTCTTTTAGTTTGTCTAATATATTCATTATACTAGTAATGAGAAAGTGTTTATTTTGATCATGTATAAATATTCTAATTCTTAGATTTTCCCATAGTCCTTTAGGTCTGAATTTAAAGGCTTGCAAAATAAATGTCAATGTGGATGATGTGATCGTAAACAAAATTGGCTTTTCTGTTCCCGGTGAAAACTGTGCATAATTATTCTTTAAAATCTCTTAAGTGGCTTGGATAAAATACAGAGTGCTGTTCTAGCAAATGTACTCTTATGTGGCTTTAGAACTTCTTCACTAAAATGGGATGTTAGCTAACATCCCATTTTTAAGGCTAGCATTTTGATTCTGTTATGTGAAGGGTTGGTTTTTTTAGTTATTATTTCATTTTTGTGTTCTTAATTCTGTTTGGAAACTTGCAGGTGCTTAAAAAAGTCCTGGATGAGAATTACAATTCTTTCTTTTAATATAGAGTAGAAGGATCAGACTTAAATAAGTCCAGACTTAAAATTGACCATTAAAAGCCCTTAATTCACTCAAGATCCTTCATCTGCAAAACCAGAATTGTGCAGTGTAAGGACGAGGATCCCCATTGCTCTGCTTTCTCTTCCTCCTCCCTTTGCCCGGGGTGCGTGCCTTGGCTTCCTGGGAGACATTTCCTTTTGGAGCCAAAACAAAATTTGTAGCAGTGTGGTGTCCTGCGGGCTTTCAAGATTTAGAGCGATTTCAGACCTGTCCAAATTGGGCCAAGTTGTCTGGGTTAGTGAGGGCTCAAAAGCTGACTTTGAAATGCTGTTTTTTCTTCCTTGAACAAGCATTTGTCATGCTTTGCATGTCTGTAAGACACACTGGGTGCAGGGCTGGACAATGTGAAGCTGAATGCCAGGCACAATGTAACTGTATTAGCATAGGTTTTCTGCCTGAACTGATTCGGCTTGTCCGGAAGTATAGGTGAGCCTCCAAAGTACTGTGCAGATGTGACTCTGCTGCTTCTGTTACTCGAGTTAGTGAAGGGACCTGCACACCTTGGGTGTCCATTTTTTCTGCAGACTGTTGGTAAGTTCTCCTCTGCGTGACTTTAAATTCATTTGAACATTTAATACCCTGCTTCTGTGGACAGGCACCACATTTGATTCCTCCTCTTTTCTCACTGGTCACATAATGGGATGCTGCACTTGTTGTGTAGCTATAAACAGCTGCGGCTTATAAAATGCAGTGCATTAGTACTCAATAATTTTGCAATTTGGGAACGTTTTCTAACTCTCAATAGCTAATGATTATTTTGTTTATTTTTTGGATTGCCTTTTAGTACCTTAAAGTGCCATATCCCTCTCTTAAATGCAGAAAACTGGATCTAGGAACAAAAATCCATAACAGGCAGTGCCAGTTATGCCTTAAGTAACATTAGGGTTGTTGTTGTTGTGTTGCTGTTGTGGTAGTTGTTTTTTTTTTCCCATGTTCTTATAAGGTGCTTGCTCTCCGTTCTCTTTGTGGCCCTGGTCTTTCTACCATTTTTCTCTGCATGTAGATAGCAGGCTGTGTGGGAAAAAAAAATAAACTGCTTTAAGGGATCGAGAGAATGAGACCTCTGAGGAAGCTGGTCCACAGAAGCCTTTGATATTTTGTGCCAGACTTTCTTACCCATTGATATCTCTGAGCAGTCTTAGGCACAAGTTGAACAATGCTCTGTATGTACATATTGCGGTTATAGGACATATTCTTGTATCAGGTGTTTTACAGCAACAGCATTGGCTCCAACACATGCACCATCCGTGTCTCCAGAGTAGTAATGCATCTCCCGTGAAATGACAGTCCCCCAGGATGCATTAAACCCCAGTGCCTTCAGAAACTGAATGAAACCGGGAAACCGTTTGGAACCACGTACTGCTGTACCGAATCACCATCTATCTGCCGTTACTCGTGAATGTCAGCCCCACTAGTTACTATGATGTGACTGAGTAGTCACCACATATATCTTCATTTTAGAAGAATGACCAAAGACTGAATACACCTAGTGACTTTGCCAGCGATTCCTCTGTGGAGGTACATAGTAGCTGTCCTTACAGAGCCTGTTATTTGGCCAAGCAGAAACCCTCTCTGGCTTTCAGAACAACTGCTTTTGCAAATACTACATGAAACATAAATGAAAACACTACTTAATATTCTTTCCTTTACTTTTCACTCCTGGATTTTAGGAATGAAATAGTGAGATGGTTGTTGACAGTGATGTCAATAAATGCAGGAGAGATCAGCGAGACAGCATCTCATATTGCCTCCAAGGCTTTTTATAGCCATACAGATTAACAAATTGCATCACACTGAAGGAGAAAAAGCAATTCAAATCCTCTGCTTGGTTTTGATTAAAGATGTATAAACCAGGTATTATCACAATGAAATGCGCGCATGAGTTCTGTACAAGCAAATAACATAATTCATAGCAACATTAACTGCTTTTTAGTTAAATAATTTACTTAGTGCCATATGTACATATCCATTCAACTGCAAGCAGACATATTGTCGTTTTGAAATTACGGGAGGAACAGAGAATCCAGGAGAATCTTTTGGTGAAATGAAAAGTAATTATATAGCGTCAGTGCAAATGCTTTCAGGCGTGAATGGGAAGTGATGTTTATTCTTTCTGCTGAAGCAAATTTGGTTTCTTTCAGATTTCTGAAAGCCCCTATGGCCTGAGCTAATCAGGGGCAGCTTCCATCGCCAGGCAGCACTTTTGTAAAAGTCCAAGAAGAGCATTTTATCAAAATGTTATGAGATGTCGCTATCAATTCATTATCTCTTCTGTACAGATGGTGAAACCAGGGTCATTTTGCAAACCTCTAAAATACTTTTCCTTAAGTTTAGGCCACAGTAAATTAAAGTTTCAGAACTTCACCCATTCCCTTTTAACTTGCTACTTTTACTTGAAATAGCCTCATGAGATAAGTAATACATTTCAATATGGGAGGACGGCAGTCATCTGGTATTCTTCTAGTGTGTTTCTGTATTAAGCTGGGTCTTTAATATGAAATAGCTTGCAGTGTATATTTAACCATTTTAAAGGGCTCTTTTCTTTGCATTTATTATATACGCTGTGTAGTATATGATTATGAGAAATTTCTGTAACACTGATTTGAATCCAAACACGAAATGTATTAAAAATGTATTTGGTGTGAGTGCAGGGTTTCAGGAAGATAGCATGCAAAGCAGGAAGGTTTGGGCTGATTTTGTCCACAAAGGGTTTAGCCTCATGGCAGTTTTGGCTCACCTAAGTCACCACTACTACAATCTTACTGATTTTCAGACCTGTACATTTTCACCCTTCCCCTTGTATTAGTCTTGCTGCTTGTCAGACGTGGAGGGGAGTTGATAGAGGAAAATAAACTGGCAAAAGGTAATAAAAAAATCAATCCTACAGAAAAAGCCGTTAATTTTATGTCAGTTTAGTTCTGAGCCCAGTCCTCCACATGGTCTGATAGAGTTGCGGATTAGTTTAGGATGGAAGAAACCTCTGAAGGTCAGCTGGTCCAACCTCCTGCTCAGAGCAGGCTAATGCCTGGTGATGAGCAGCATTGCTGACGCACCGAAAATACCTGACCGATGCGGGAACCAGGCTGCAACAGGCTTGTGTTGGCTTAAGCTGCCCTGCAAGTGCACTCTTAAGGTGCAAGTTGAAGTAATGTTTGCTGCCATGGAAAGTCATACCCTTTTGATTCCTATTCCTATCTAATTCCTAAGGTAATAAGTACTTCGGTATTTTTGTGGATCTGGCTTCTATTGTTCAAATAAAACACTAGAGTCTGAAATCAGATTTACTGAAAGGAAGTGTAGCCCTTCCAGTGTGCACTCAAAGCACAGTTGTCTCAGTAAGGTGCAGTTAGTTATTACATTCTTAAAATAAATTTTTAGAGGGGTCTTTTAGGTCACCATATTGCCATATCCTTATTTGCAAGAGATGCTATTCGTTATGCTTCCTTTAACTCTTGTCATGGCCTCAGAGAGGAGGACAGGGTCTGTCTGCATTACCAGTTTGGTTTGCTCCCTATTTTACTCTAAGGACCCTGACCATCTGTACTTCATGCATATTAGCTTGCTTCTGTGCTCCCGTCTGGAACAAACTGAGCAAACAGCTGGGACCTCAGGCGTGAAATAAAAGGCAGCACACCCAGAGATCAAAGCCTGCAGCATTACTGCATGGCTTGAAACCACAGGTCAGTCCCAGCAGAGCTGGGAGAGACCTGCTCATCGTAAGTCGTTCCAAATCTTGTTATGGTAGTATGACGTGGTTGCTACACCAGTTGAAACATGTCACAACGTATTTTGTTACCTTGAGCGCCTGCTGTTATTTTTTGCTGATTTTTTTTTTTTCTATTTAGTAACATTAAATTCTTCCAGACTTCTTCTAGGTGTATCTGGCAAACAATTCTTTTTTCTTCTAAGGTATGCTATCCTGCATATATCAGCTTTGTGATTTTTGGCTTGTGAAATCATTATGTTCTGGGTGTCCCTGCTTGTCTTAGTAACTATGCTATTCCTGAAATATGAAAGTCTTGAATGTCAGCTTTTGACCCATACATAAAACAAAGGCACCTTGTTTGTGTTCTTTGGTAGCTAGTGCAGCTCACAACATCCGAAATTCTCAAAGCATACACGGTACGTTATTTCTTTACAATACAGCAATGCCATTATATTCTTCTATACTCAAATAGTTACCTACATTTTCTTTATTAGTCTTCATCTTATTCTTTCAGTGCTTGTTGTGCTTAGAAGAGGAAACTCATTCATGTTTTGTGGAAAGTGGAGTGCCTCTATGCGTGTCTGGCCTGCGTGATCCTCCTTGTACACCCACTTCTCAGAGCTGGCCAGCTGTGTGGAGTGACAGAACACAATTGTTGATGGTATTAATGACATATCAATCAAGCATCCTGCTTATTAAGGGTCACTAATTTATATCAGATGCAAAACTGAGGCTCATGGCCGGCTAATCAGTTTACTTCAAAATAAATAAGCACAGAAGAGGATCAGACCATTCAGCTCTCTTTTTTTTTTTTTAATTTGTCTTGATAAGTCTAGCCCTACCTCAGCCTTCTCGTCTATGTGTTCTGCAGGTTGTACACACCTGTTGGTAGTTTAGTCCTTTCTCAAAATATTTCTCTGGAGTTTGCTCTGTTGGAAGGTTCTGAAAACAATCAAAGGATATAAAATGTAGTGAAAGCCTTGATGGTTGTTACTGTGGTGTTCATCTTCCTGGGTTTTGTAAAGGTGGCTGCTGTTTGTACCTTAGGACAACTTTAGTACATAAGGCCATAATGAAAGTTTGAAGCCACAAGAGCCACCTTCTGCCCTGTGGGTATGATGTTATATAGCACTTTACTGAATGCATTACATTCCTTCATCTCTAAGTACAGAAACTACGTTGACTAGATTGACTGGAGGATTTGTGTGACGTTCACAAAATCATGAGCAGCGCTGCTGCTGCTGCTCCGTCCTCCGTGGGAGCGATTGCGCTTATGCAGGGTGTCGAAGAGAGGGTTCATTTTCTTCTCCTTCCGATTCAGGTTGGGGATGTGAACGAAGGCAGGCTGCACGCCAGGATAATGCCTCAAGCCAAAGGCTGACTGCGGTACGCCTCTTCAGGCGTCTCCGCTCCCAGGTGAGACACCGAGGGAACAGGAGGTGGAATCACACTCCCTGTCCCACTTATTCCCACGTCCCTGAAAGGGACATCCAATGAGATTGAATGGCAGGCAGTTTAACAGTGATAAAAATAGTACAACCTATATAATTAGCAAATATAACTCTCAGCTACAGGTTACAGTAAAGCCTAAAATGCTTCATAGGATTAAAATGTACATTTGCAATGTACATTTGTAATGAGACTTCCACTATTAAATTATATAGGATTCAAAAAAAAAAATTAGAGCAGGTATAAAATCTTATGTTTCAGACAAGCGGGTGAGTCAGCTGCTGACTGCCTAGGGCTAGGACGAAACTTCCTGTATTAATCAGGTTATTCTATAATTACAAGGTTTCTTGCACCTTCCTCTGAAGCGGGTATTGAGTGCTGTCAGAGAAAGGATACTGGACCAGGCGGACAACAGGTCTGATTGGTATGGCAATTCCTGTTTTTTCTCTTTTTTTTTTTTTTTGTTTTTTAAATTCCCTTGTCACTAATACCGACTGTTGATATGAATAGTGTGCTATTAGAGAAAGTGCTACTGTGCTCCTTTCAGACTGCATACAAATTTGCTTTCTGTTGCTAAGGGTTTGACCTGCTCAAGGACAGGATTGTATGGTGGAAGGGGGAGTGGGGCTAGAAGAGGCGAGCAGCAGCAGGGAAGCACAAACACGAGTGACTGTTTAATGCAAACCTGAATAATTAGAAAGGAGAAGAAGGAAAATTATAGAGCAAACTGTTTGTGTCGGTGGTCTGCCTAGAGACAACTCGGGCATATGGTGAAAAAGAAAGTATTGCTAAATCAGCTCAACCTCCTGAAAAGAGAAGATGATTTAACAGTCATCCTTCCTTCACAGAGAACTGTTGCTCTAGCCATTAAGATGGCAGGCAGAAATACGACAGGCAAAATGATGTTAATATCGACTGGGATAAATCATTGTTATAATGGAGGGAATAATAGCAAGGAGGTGCTGGCTTGTGGAGTTATTTTAACTAGAGCATGGAAAAATGGAGAGTCCATGGCATTGTAAAACAGCTGTACCTAAGCTAGTTGGTGTGCAGTAACTCAGGAGCTAGCCACAGCAGCATGGCTCCTTCCCTGTCTCCTGGCTTGCCCTTTCCGAGTCCTCTCTGAACACATGTGCAACCATCACTTGCTGAACCAAGAGGATTCCTCACACTGGAAAGGTGAGGGGAATTATACAAGAAGGTATGAATGTGGGTGAGGCTACTCGGAAGAGAAGAAACTTTTGCTCAGTCATTAGCCTTGGGTTGCTTGGATGTAATTGTACTTAAGCCAAGTACAGGGAAATCACGTGCTTTGGGCCCCTGCTACAGCAAAGTCAGTGTTTCTGATCTAGTCCCCAATGTTTTCTCCAAACACAAACTGGATGGGAACGCCATGAAATTCAGAGAACTATTGCATCCTGAAAACTGGTATTCTTGTGTTTGAAGGTGGATTAGGAAGCAGAATAAAACTTCTGGAGCAGAACCAGTATAGAAAAAAAAAAAAATCAAGGTATCCTTGATGTGACCCAGGGTCACGATGTACAGGGGTGAGAAACTGAACTACTCATTACTCTTGGAGTTCACATGTTTCTGGGTAGATGTTTCGTATGGCATAACAGCATCTCACCTGTGCATTACAACATGTAAATGCATCTGTAGAAAGAAGCATTGCTTTGGTACACCAAGTTACCCTTCTCAGGAGCGTCAAACAAATTAATTCTTTTAAACAGTTTATGTAAGAATGATAGCCGCAGTCGGAGTGTGCTTTTTCAAACATCCCTCTTGTAAAACAGTGCAGTCCCTACAGAATCAGGATTAAAAGCGTCAAGTTCTGGTTCTGCAAAGCCATGCAGGTGGTTGTGAGAGTGGTAGTGGTTTGTAAGAAGCTGTAAGTTTTGTCTCAGGTTACGTGCTGGTATCCCCAGTGATGCGAACACAGAGGCTCTGCATATGAAATAGACCCAGGCTAGTTGATAGTCCTTAAAATAAAGAGGGGAAAACAGCCCCTGAAACACTAAAAAGGTAAAGTGATCCTGCAGGCTGTACACTGGGGCCTCAGTGGCCACAAGCTTGAAAAAATAAATAAGGCAAACCTGTCTGATACTTGGTGATGGAACTGGGACCTTTCACAGAAAAGGCAAGGTGAAAATTTTGCCCAGAGCTTCAGTTATGGCATTAAGAAAAAAAAAAAAAACTGCTAGAGCTGGGTTATAGAGCAGGAAAAAGGGGTGAGAATTAGCACAGTCTATTGCTGCTGTTTGAATAGCACAGTTGAAGTACACCAGTTCCTCATAGTGTATGTACAGAATTTAAAACAAGTTATCTAATAAGTTACACTGTGCCAGGAAATACCGTATTGATGATGCATTTCCAGCAGTCATTCATATACAGAGGAACTGCATGCTGAGCTATATGAAAGCCAGCAATGAAGAAACTGTATTTATCCTTATGGCTTCATTTCTGTCATATTAATGTTTACAGTTTTCCATAAGGAAAATCAAGTATAAGCCTACTGTAAAAGGTTCTTATCTGGATTGTTATTGTAGAACAGCAAGGTAATTTGTTTTAGAAAGACAAGCTGATACTACCAACAAAAGCTTGCTGAATTATAATTCTCATTTAAGTTTTAATTGCCCTTCTTACAATAAAATACTGCTTAATTATACTCAAAATGCTCAGTTCCCAAATATAATGCTAAAAATCCTTGTATTATGTATGTTGTTATATATGTATAAGATTAAGGTGAAGAAATAGTTTAACTGAACTCAAATTAATCTAGTCACTGACAACACTATGACTCACTGCAATATTTTGAAAGCCATTTATCTAATGTTCGCTAGGATCCTGTGCTGTTCCACAGAAAAACTTCAATTTAAAATAAACCAATCAAACTGTGTGGCTGCGCAATTAAATATCACCATGGTAACAGGGATTAAGCACACAAGGTAAAGACCTGCTGACAGTGCAGAGATTATTTCAAGTTTCTTACTCTTTCAGCAGTAGCCAAATGAATTTACATTTTCTGTATCAAACACTGGGAGACGTGAAATGAAAGAGATTGAGGTACTTGTGTGGCATTTTGGGACTTCAGAGAATATTTTCCTGACAGGGGAAGTAATTAGCTGGAATTACAAATAGGAACTCAGCAGACAGATACGAATAAGTATTTGCTCATGGGATTTATTTAGCGTTTCATAATTAAAACCTGGAGAGGCATATTATTTAGGATACAAATAGCATGGAGAAACTTTGCCATAGTTTGAGAAATTGAGCAGATTAATAATGCCATTTTGCTTTTAATTTTTAAGTGAATTTAGGTTCACCTAGGAAAGATGGTTATTTTCAGATCTGCTATAAAGCATTTCTAATGCGTGATATACGTATAAAGTTACAGTGCAGATAGACGTGCTGATATTCAGTGAAGCCATAGGATGATGCTTCAATCAATCCTAATGTATTTCTGCTTGTCTCTGCCTCTATTTCTAGCTTTTTTGTGTGTACTTATAACAAAAATCTGGTGGCATGTGGATTTTTCAGCTTTCAGTGGTGTGGTGTAGGGTTGGTTTGTTTTTCTTTTTTCAGATTGGCTTTTGATTCGGTTTTAGGAGAGCTATTCTGATCCCAGTGTTATGGTCTCTTACTGCTGCATAAAGCTGAAATACCTGGTCTAAATTGGGAGAATTAATCCCTACCTTTGGTTCATCAGCAAGTGTTCAGTGTGATCGGGGGATGTTGTGGTCACGGGCTCTTCTGTCCAAGAACTGCCCACCGATGTTTTTGGACTGTCCTGATTTTTCCATGAGATCATGTTTATGAGGACGTCTTTTGTCACTCTTTTCTGTCTGCCTGTGAGAAGTGGAAGTGAGCTGCCTGCAATGTGTGAACATTGAAGATTTATGGCTGTTCATCCTGTATTAGGCAGTTATAGACTCTGTAGCACCTCTGCTTCCTGAATATTTGATCAATGTTTCGAGCTCACAAGATGTTGAGATCGAGGTGAATGCTTGTCACCAGTGCTTACTGGTCTGAGGTTGGTCTTGGGATCATGCTGTTCTCATTCTTTGTGGTAGGATGGACTTTCCACCCTTGCAGAGCTGATCTGCTGCTTGGAAAATGTTTTAAGAGACGTGGTGGTAGATGGGCCCACAACTGCACCTTTTCTGTGAGAACTTTCCAACCTGTCAGAGCACGTTTTGGTGTCTGGTTTTGATTATGGGAGTCTATACAGTCTTTGACATCTTTGGTTCCCTACTCACTTCAAACATAAGCTTAGGTCTCTGTGTGTAAACAGACAGGATTTTTAGCTCTGCTCTTACGAAAAGGCTTGCTTCAATTTTACTAGGTGTCTGACATCCAGTTTTGTCAGCTTTAAGTTAAAATGTCTTTCCTTGCACGTTGAGATGCAGTTTGTTTTTTCGCATCTTGGGATGAAAAGCCTTTGTTAAAGATTCGTGATAAATACTGCAGTTATGTCCCAAAATCATTGCATCTGGCAAGTTCCTAAAGGAAGTGATGAATACTGAGCACATTTTGTAGGAATGAGCGTAGAAAGTATCTGCTTATGGTGGCACCCTTTCGCTGTGCAAAAATGCAGAAGCCCCGTTAAAGTTAACTCCTGGCATAAGCATCGAGCAAATGTAGATGGAAATAGTAGTGAAATATTGATGAAACATAAGCTAAAATCAGAAAGTCAGGGACACACGGGAGAAGTTTCTTAAGAAATGGCTTATGAGATACAGGAGACAGTTTATTAGGAGTGCTGTATTAGACAGTGCTGTCCCTGGACTTGATCAGGGGGGAACAACAGAGGTTTACCTGGAGTCTAAAGAGGTACTTCCTGCTTCTCTTCCTGCTTATAATCCCTTTTGTACCACGTTTTCTTTTTGCTGCTGTTTTTATTGTTTTTGTTTAATCCAGTTAGTGCCTTGAGCTGGACAACAGAGACTTGGCAAAAAGTCGTGCTGATAAAAGGCATTTTGTTCTGGGCCACGAGGGGCTGATTCTGGCAGCTCATAGTAATGACATTTAGAGATTTTGTCGCATGATTCCTGTTGCCAGCATCCTATTAAAATGCAGTTCCACCATTTTAACAGTGTAGTAAGGAATGATGAGGTAACGGTCTACCTTTGAAAAGGAAACCATAAAAAAACCATAAAACCATTAATAGTTGCAACTTTCCGGTTAAAACATATGAATAAAAAATAGGGCTTTCCATGCCTTCAGACATGGGCCAGGATTGTGGGTAGGTCTTGAAAAGGACTTGGTTCCCCAGAGTGTCACACTGTGACTAGCCAGAAGTTTCCAAAAGGCATTGAATGATGCCCAGTCAGAGGCATCCAAACATCAATCAGTATCCTCAAACTTCATTTAAAAACAATCCTGCTAGTTTCCCCAACTAGAATTAATTAAAGCAAATGCAAGCTAATGGGCAGATCATAGGACCAGCTGCTTTCGTGGTGTGAGCCTTCAGGAATACGATTCCTGAAGGAGGAACCCTATCACCTGAACATAATGTGTAATAGCTGCACAGCTGCTTTTTCAGCCTTGCCTCTGTGACTTGCATAGGCAATGGAGCCTGTCACCGAAAGCCTGGGCACTGTTAGAGGGAGAGTGGCAGGACAAGACTTTCTGTAGAGCTGCTCGGAGCAGGAAGCTTGGTTGGGTTGGCTTGTTCCTTTTCTATAAGGTGCGTCAAGCTTATACTCAGCTGATGTTTCCCTGACATCCTGAGAGAGAAGGGATGTCACGACTCCACATGCTCAGGATCTGGCAGCTTAAAACAAGTTGGCCACGTAGCGCTTAGCTTACTGTTACTGTTGCTTGATTTTGTGCTCAAATTTAAAGAATTGACCAGCTGAACCTCCAGACAAGTTGGCTCAAAAAATCATGGGTTTGGTGGTTGGGGTTTTTTGTGTGGTTTCTTTGTTTTTATGCTACAGGAGCACATGAAGTCTGCCATGTAAAATTGGGATCCTCATGTGCTTGACGGTTACATTTTAATTAGCAGATGCTAGAAAGACATTGGCTTTATTCTTATTTTTGATTGCAATGCTGGGATATGGTAAGATTAAGTAAATTTTCCAAGGAGGGATTTACTGCTACCCTCTCCTCCCCAAATCTGTGTCAAAACGTAAGAATTGCATGCGATTTTTATTTGTAGCTGCTATTCAGTGACAAATCATAAAGCTAAGCAATCCACACGTTGCCAGGCTGTGTTGTGCCATATTTGAAAGTCATAATGATGTTTTCATGTAAATATTAATGGTAGAAAAGTGATTTTCTGTAGAGTCTTTGGCTAGATTTACATAGAATACAGCACAAATGCTTCTGCTATATGGAAGAGAAAACTAATATATGTTTGCACTGACCAACCCATGTAATATTCCCTACCGAGTTTTTAAGCTACTTGGACTGCCTGCCATTCTCAGGCTATCATAAAGCTCAGCATGGACTATCTGAAAATTTATTGGGCTTCTCGAGCAGGTTTTACAACTCGGGCTGATCTCTCCTGCAACAGCTAAGCTGCTACTGGCATCTGGCTTGGTATATCTGTACAAGACAGCAGGTGCAGGTGATCTAATGGCTGCATTATAGACAGGCTACCACTTTCAATAAATCTGAAAATCGTTGTTTTTACTGGAGAACTAAGTGTGGATGTATATGAGACGAAGGGGGATTCTCAAGGAAGAAACTCAGAGGGAGAGGAGAGACAGGCAGAGAAAGTCAAGAGCGTTTCATTCCTTATGAAAGTACCAGTTCCAAGATTCAGCATGATGGTATAGAATTGTGTGTGAGTATGAGAGAGAGAGAGAGATACACAGATATATATATATATAGAGAGAGATATATATACACACACACACGCATATATATATCTCCTCCATTTGTACAATGATTGTTGCTGATAATAAGAATTTTTGAAAGTATGTTACATTTTTAAAGAAGCCATTTTTAATCATCTGGGTTTATATTCTAGTTTATAAAGTCTCAAATCTTACAGTGATGTGCATGCACCTGAAAACTGGGCTAAGAGAGGCATAATTAGCTGAATAACCATGTCGGTAAAGACATTGCAAAAAAGCAACAAATGTGTAAGGGTTAAAAGGACTGACTAACATAGAAAGCATCTTGAAAAGCAGAAACTAGAGGGGTGAAGTGAGAATTGCACAAATTCAGCCTGAGATAGTTCTTACAAGAAAATGTTAAAACACTTTGAACACCTTGCAAGTGGCTCTTTATCCATATAAAAGGGGAATGGGGACCTCTGTGTAAAGAACATATATGAATGCAGTAAAATTCAAATATGCGATTGAGGATTAATAAGAAAATCTTCCCAGTGATCTAGAAGTATGTGTTCAATATGACTGAGGAGAGGAGTCTTGATTTATCAGCTGAATTGCTGAGAGACATCCAAGGGTTGTCATTTGGGTATGTCACTGGCAAATGCAATTGTGGAGATAGGGAAGTATTACTAGTTGTGGCTAGACGTGTTTCAGAGGGGGGATTCAAACTGTAACAAATGCAGAAAATGCTGTTAGGGTGATTAGGGGAGGGAAAAAATCATTATATGAGGGGACGCTAAAAGACATAGATTTGTCTAATACAGCAAAACTAAGATCAATAGGGAATAAACACCGGGAAGAAATGAGAAATGTTTAAAATAAAAAATAATTTGTGGCAAAGAACTAAAGGGAAGCTGCAGTTAGATGGCAAGGGAGACGACCCTTAAAGATCAGAGGAACAGAGTTCATTCCCAGGCTTTCAATCATAGCACTGGATTGAATAATCCAAAATGGGTTTACACTGATCATTGATAAATATTTAAAGGAGGTTTATATGATACTGTTTATACGATATGGTGTAAAATAGCAAGGGATTGGAGATGGTGGCAAACCAGATCCTTTCCATTCCTATTTTCCTCTAAGTCAAATGGTATTTTACTTGTTCCTTTAGCATGTAGATCATGAAATCTGAGCAACACGTTTGCAAACCAGACTTTAATCCACTGCCTGCCCTTGGAACCTTTTGTAGATATTAATGAAATACATTTAATTATGTCTGTTAGACAGATTACTCAAGGCAATTTAGATTACCACATAAAAAGTGGAATAAAGATCAGCGTTTTCAGTAAGCGTATGGGTAATAAAAGTACTTAAATGGAATGATACTCAGGGAGATGATATGATTTGACCAGGCTTTTAGATAACTGTATAAATGCTCGTTCTGAAATGCTGTCACAGAATCATGAATTATAGCTCTATTTAAAAAAATGCTTTCATTGAATGATAGGAGAGAAAATATTTTTCCTTAAGTGTTTGTACATAGTATCAACAAAATGTTTTTCTTTTTTTGGAAAACGAGTGTTATCATCAATCTTATTAAAGTGAAAAACACTGAAGTGGGCTGCAAATACAAGGACAAGTTCAATGAATCAGCAATATTTCTTGCTGGCAGTTTTGAGTTTTATAGTGTTGTCTGGTAATAACCGGGATGAGTTATTAATTTCATCAGGATATGTTGGCTGTCCTCTTCTGCCTCCATCTATATGAAAAAGTAATCGCTAGTATCTGATATAATTTGTTTGAAGTGCCATTTAGGGAATCCAGTTGCTTGTGTGAACTTCTGCATAACTATGGTAAAAATATTAAAAGACATAAGGCCTGTGACATTTTTGAGTGAGTAGACTTTTACTGCCAGTAATATAAATGGTAGTGCTTTGGAAACGTGCTACTTTGACAGCTCTTCAGAGACTCAAAAAACAAAAATTTCAATTTATTTGGCATGCATACGGCACAAGTTGCCAAAGCCTCTGTAGTTCAGGTGTCCTGTGTAATAATAAAGTTCTTCTTTCATCTAATGCTACACATTACCTTCATGCAGGTTATTGATTTTGGATTTTGGTGGGTTTGCTTGTTTGTTTTAAAAGACTGACTTTTATTTTCAGTGTTCAGTATCAATAACATACTTTTCTTGGCAGTTACAGGAAACAGTTTCCTTAAAACAGGCTCATGAACAACTGGGGATGTTGCAGCGCAGGCCCTATGGTACCTACCACAACTACGCAAGGAAATATGCACTTAGAGCATATTTCAAGGAAGTGTAGATGTTAAGTAGTGTCAAACAAGTGTTGGTACTGGAGCAAGCCAACAGGCTATGTATGGTCAGCATGTTCTGGTGTATATTTTACATGCTGCACTAGAGCTCCTTTCTAACTGGGCCTATGTCTTCTTTCCTTCCTTGTCCTAATGTATATAATACTAATGCTCTTCATGAGTTCTCAGACCTTTTCATTCTTATCCCATATGTTTTGTATGTTATTGTTTCAGTTAAAGTAGCACAACTGAAATAATGCTAGTCACATGTAGAAGATGCTTTAAGAGAGAGCACAAGTTGGTGGCCATCTAGACCAAGGGGAGTTCCTCCCGTCCCGATGTGATAGCACCAGGCTGCTGCAGTTCCCCGTCCCCAAGTCCAGCTCACGAAGAGGCTGAGCATGCAGTCCCTGTGTACATGTGCACACCCTCTGTACAGACACCTCCAACCACCAGAGTGACACGTACAGGCGCAACCAGTGCTTTTACTGCCACATCAACACAAACCGCATGCACGTGAACAAGACCAGCACAAAGGGGCCTGATGCTGTTCTTATGCATCTGCAAATCAGGGTACTTGCTGTCAGGTCCTGCCTATGCGTGGACACACAACCTCCCCATGTATGTGCAGAAATGGGTATCTCCAGTAGCTGCTCCACACTTGTGGTCTTCCCCACAGCAGACTCTTGGCCCTGGTCTCTCCCATGTTGCACCCCTGGTTACTTTTCCCCATTGGTTCCACTTCTGTGACATCTACACCTAAATTTGGCATTTGTGAGACTGTCACCTAGACACCGTTAGCCATACATCATAAGACCGATACAGTTCCCTCGTCACCCTTGGCCTCGCAAGTTCAGTTTCGCAAGGGTTGGCAGGCCTCCCCTCGACGTGGTCATCTTTCACATGGCTCCCCCTTGCCTGCCCGTGAAACCCAGCCAACCCTCACTGTGCTCTCTAACTTTTGGCACTTCTCACTCTACTATGTGTTATAGCCAGCTGTTTCTCTTGACGTGCCCAGTAGTTTTTCATGGTCAATTAGCTGAACCTCAATCTCTCTGTCCATTAAAAAAAGAAAATAAAAATGATCCAGTATGAAAACTAAAGTTACTGTGTTTACTGTGTAGTCCCAGGAGGTGTCAATTCTAAATTCTGTCAATAACCATCAAACTCTGGAGAAAGAAAAGGTGTCACAATCTGTCATAAGTTAGAAGAAGGCTTTTGGTCTCCTTTTTTCAGTGAAGTTTTGGTTCAAATTTTAGAGTCTAACTGTTGTATTTGAATCCTTTCTAACAGTACTTCAGGAAGTCTAATATTTTTATTTGTATGTGCTTTCTCTCCAGCAAATGAGGATTG
Source organism: Stercorarius parasiticus (assembly GCA_013396915.1). Lineage (NCBI taxonomy): Eukaryota > Metazoa > Chordata > Aves > Charadriiformes > Stercorariidae > Stercorarius > Stercorarius parasiticus. Next base: position 159,741 of record VWZL01005013.1, on the reverse strand, counting down.
CTATCGAAGCCAGATAATGTAGGTTTTTGAAAAGATACACTGTTTTATTCATGTTACAAAATCTAGGAAAAACTGGAATGAAATTACCAGGCTCTGCTTGGTCTCATTCCTTTTACAAGGTCTGCTGAATACCTGTCATCTACAGACCCTTTTTAGCTATTTGTAACTTTACCACGCTTTCCATGACTGAGCTGAATTTTTTTGTTCGCCTTGCTTTTCCGAGACCTAATTGGTATTTTGAAAAACATCATCCCTTTCCTGGAAAAACAGAAGTTATTTTGCCAAAGGTCATTACAAAGCTCGCTTCCCAGTCTTTGAGACAGATGTTCGAAAGATGACCCACACGCTGCCTTTCAGCAAGGGATGTCATTTCTGATGTTGCTGTGAAGTTCTCCCATGTTAAGAGACTTTTGAAAATTTTAGAAATTGCCATGCTGAGTAGAATGCAGGAACTGAATTCATTCAACGTGTCCAAAAATTGCATGGCCAAAAAGAAGTATGCCAGTAATGACTGCTAGGCATCGGAATGGAGAGCTGTCGAGGAAGCTTAGGGAAGTGTAGGGCCAATACAATCTGAGGAGGAACTAGTGTGAATGGCAACACTTGGATTACCTGAGTACAAGAGAGTCATTAGGAAACAGGAGAGGAGGAGGATTAGATGGAGAAGGACTGATCTGACAAAGAGTCGGGATGTGTAAAGATGGAGGACAGAGGAAGTAACGAATGACATCTGTAATTTTTTTGTAACACAGTGACATTGATTCATGATCTGGTTGTGACCTGTGATAATTCCTGCTAGAGTTCTGCAGAATTTCTTTCCTTAAATGTTGGTCTGGACGCTGTCTGGTTTTATTATAAATTCTTTGCTTATAAATTCTCTGTATTTATGTCTGTCAAATGGAGAGGAGCATTGAATCTGCAACATTAATAGTTTTATCTTGCAACGTTAATATTTTACCTTGTCAAATGCTCAAAACACATAGGGATGTGTTATAAGCAGATATATAGTCTACGTTATTAAAACATTATGGGAGATCAGGAGTGGCATGAGGTGAGTTAAATATTGGAGTTCTTGGTAACTGAATGAAAATTTGTCTTATAAAATTATATTATTTAGTTGTCGTGAAATGTGACTGCTAGTAGTTAGTTCTAATGTATTCATTTCGTGCTGTGTTGCTACCTTTCACAGAGGTGTTATTAATATTTTAATTATGTGTACCAGTGCCACTGGCAATATGAGGCCGCAAGATGAATACAACAATACAACTCTCCTGCACAGACTGCATTTGTGTTGTATGTTATTATAGGCCTTTAATTATAATTGTAAAATATCTGTTCTTGAATTTAGACATCAGTCATCATCATAGCAAATAAGGAGCCAGATTCTCTGCCATAAATCAGCTTGGCTTCATTAATGTCAGCAGAGTCCCACTGATTTACACCAACAGAGATGGCACGAAAGCACTTGTTATATTTTACTGCCTCTCCCATGAGTTGCACTATTGCAGTGTTTCTTGACTTCTAGAATAACAGTTGATTTTTTTTTTTTCCCCCACCATCTTTTCCTGTCTTTGCTTTCATTGTTTTGTCAGCCACTTGAGCTTGAAAATATCCTTTCCTAGCATAAGTGTAGAAAAGGGTTTGGTATTGTGATGTTTTTTCCGTAGCTGTCACTGAGGCATTTTAATTTTTACTTTTTAATCAGAGATATTAGTCAAAGTATGTTTTGGGTTTTTGTGAATGGTAAACTGTCTGCCTGTAGCCTTTCCGGCTTAGTTCTGTGATCAGCCACGCTTAAATGTTTATGGATGTGAACGGATGTCCTGTCAGCCCCATAATAGAACCCAAATTGCAAATAATTGAGCACCTACTTTGCTTAATTAGGCCTGCTGAGTTCATTATGGGGACCTTGATGTGCTTCTCTTAACTAAGTGTGTTATGGGGTCATTTTGCTGGATTGGGGTCTCAGTTGTGACTCAGGAAGAAAAAAGACCTGGTTAAAAAACGGGGATCTGCCTGCACTGCAGCCACAGCAATAGTTGCGGTGAATCCTGTGGTCAGCAAATCCCAGTCAGCCTTAAATGAGCTGGCTCGGGTACCAGCACAGATCTTGCTATGGCAGCACCAAGCTCCGGCTGATGTGAAGCCGAGCAGATTAAACTTGTGCTGTGCTCTGCTCTGCTCTGCAATGCAGCAGCCGGGCTTCCCACGGCAGCCGAGCACGCTGGCTGAAAACGGTACAGGTTTCAGGCTTCTCACAGCTCACTACTCAGGTCTTCACTTTTAGAGAAAGTTGTCCTTAATGATGGACTCCAATTTTTAGCCTGACCTATCTTCTGATGGAAGTACTCTCTAGGGATGTAGTAGTCTTTTCTGCATGGGAGAGTCTTATAGATTTTGTTACAGTTAACAGGCTCCATGAGAAGTTGCAGCTATATTCTGTGAATAGTTGTTTTTTCAGCTTGGCTGCTATTTTGGATGAAATAAAATATAATGCGTGTGTTACTGTTTCTTCTCTTCCCGCTTGTTCCCTCACTGGAACAAGAAGTACTCCAAAATTCACGTTCTTCTACACAAAATAGCCCGTTCAGAGCTAAATTCACAAAGCTGTCTGATGGGAAACTGTGTTTGCTTTTCAAAGTGATTCGTGCCTTCATGTTGGCCAGTTTTGTCCTTTGCCTGGTGAGGTAAGCCCATGATTCCTGTTCCCAGTGAAAGATCACCCAGCACTCGGCTTTGCTGGTTGTGATGGCACTGTTTCACATTGCATAAACATGAATGAAATCCTCACCAAAGCAGAGGTGGGACCAAGTATGACACTTGTCGGATGAGTCACTTGGCCTTCCTTCAGCTTGCCTGTGGTTGATGAGACAACTGATGGACTTTACAGTGCAGCCTTATGCTAAGCAGGTAACAGTCTTCCTCCAGTACCGTGGGAGCTTGCTTGGTGCCCAGATGCTGGGAAGCTAAGGAAAAAGCAGTTTTTTTCCAGTCCCCGAGTTGACTTCTCCTGGGCAGGGGTGACTCCAGTCTGAGTCCCAGGTACCTTTCTCCTCTGGTGATCTTGAGTTTTTAGCTCCTCACCTGGTGATCCTCAGGACAACACTTTGCCAAGATCAAAATCTGTACGAAAACCCACAGCAGATGAAGCGGGACTGGCTCATTGCTTTCCAGGACTTTGGGTTTATGGGGGAACTGAGGGATTGCATCTCAGCCGGCCTCTCTTTTGTACTCTCCTGTGGGGAGTATTAGGAGGCAGAGAGCAGCTGCGTCACCTTTTATGGATGCTGATAAATCAAGAAAAATCAGTGTTGTTCACATGTAACATGTAAAAATGCAGTAAGATCGGTTCTGTCCTCTAGAGAAACCTTATTTGCTACAGAATAAGCATTTGGTCTTCAACATATTTCTTTGAAAATTCTTTCTGGAGATTAGATAGTTATTTTTCCATTCAGTGAAGTAGAACAAACCCCACCTTTTAGACTGAAGGCAAGAGAGGAGTGTGAAATGATTAAAACAAAGTTATAAAAATAAACTACCTTGCAGCAGACCATAGTTTATTTTAATAAACCTTCTACTCAGTTGCATTAAAAGATCTTGTTTTTAATTTCTCATGCAAAATAGCTTATAATTCAATGATTTCTTCCACTTATACCTCTAAAACATTTTTTTGGAATTAATGTTGTATAAGTCTTTTTTACCCCAATCACTTTATTATTTCTTCATTTTTCACATTTTACAAGATTTTTTTAAAGTAACCACTAATTTTGCATGTGTGCTATAAAGTCTTAAAGACGGCAGTTCAGAACTTGTGAAACTGTGAAATGTTTAGTGTTTATCGGAAGAAAGGAAGCACTCATTCCGAGACATCTGAAGAATCTTGACCTGGGGTCAAGCATATCTTAATCAAGGTAAACATGAATAATAGTAATAATAGTTATTATTTTTTCTTGTTCTGGGTCCAAGAGTATATAGCTAGTGGCTAAACAGCTTACACACACTATTACTTTTTATTGCCGGCATCGTGGCTTTCCTGAGAGGATACAGTGTTTGGGAAATGCAGTAATACATCCTATATCTGATTTATGTTTTTATATATGTATACACATATATTTGTATATATACAGAAAGCGTGGCCTTTCTTTGAGGAAGTTGACTATAAAACTAACTTATTACAAAACCTTGTTTGGCCTATAACGAGCAGCAGCACTTTGCTCATACACTGTCTTGTATTTAATCTGTATTACGTGGTTTGTTTCTTTCCGTTCCATTTATTTTATAAAAGTACTTTGGGCTGTGTTGTTTGGTATACACAGAGTAATGCAAGCTGTTTTAAAAATGTGTATCTAAGGTTAGAGATGAAAACATTATTAGATACTATAATCCTTTGCATTTGCAGTAAGGCTGTATTCAGAAATAACGAGTAGATTTTTTTGTTTAACCTCAGTACTTCTATTACCCAACACCTGTGAGCAGACGCATGAAATCTCTCTGTTTTCATTATAAATTGCTCAAAGGCATTTTACGGAACAGCAGAGAGTATTCTTTATCTGCTTGTTCCCCTGTTTAGCATATACGTGGTAAAGCCTTGTAGGAAAAAGTAATCAATCAGATTTATAAATTCGTCATTTTTTAATTTGGTATGCGACAGATTTTTGCAATATAAGCTTCGGGTTTTGCCAAGGAAAATAATTATTTCTTTATAATGCTCATCTGTGCATCTAGGTAAGACTGTAAGTACAACTTTGCTGCTCAGACCAGAAGTCCGTCCAGCCCATCTGCTTGCACCTGACACCGGACAGTAGCCAGCAGCAGATGCTTAGGGGAAGAGTCAAAGAAAACTTGGCTGGCCAACCTGGTAATAAAAGCTGTAACATAGAAAAGATGGGGGAGATTCCTCAGCAATCGAAGAGGTGGACATGGCAGGCATACCAAGGGCCTGGAGTGGTGGGAACAGAAAGGCCCTGGCAATTGGCAACACTGAATCAACAACAGGGCTGAAGCAGAATCAGCTGAAGTGTAGGCACGTAAAAAAGAAAGTGCCTGTGGGACAGCCCTTTCATGGAAAGCTCTCATGCCCTTTCTGGGGAAGCAGCATGCTCAAGTGCCTCCCTAAAAATGCCCCCCCACTAATTCCTCAGCATGGGAAACAAACAGGAGGAATGTGTGTGTATGTGTGTGCAGTTAGAGGGCTATAACCTGACTGGTGTCACGGAGATGTGTTGGGATAGCTCACACAACTGCAGTGCCGCAGGCAAGGAAGGGGACTCATCCTTCATGTGAAACAGCAGCTGGGAAGCAAGGAGCTCTGCTGTGGGGATGGGGGTGTGCGCCAGCTTAGAGCTTGTGAGTCAGGATTGGTAGGTAAACCAACATGGGTGATACTGTAGTGAGTGTCTGCTATAGGCCGCCTCATCAGGAAGAAGTAGATGAGACCTTCAGACAACCAGAGGTAGCCTCACATTCACATGCACTGGTCCTCATGGGGGATGTGAAGCACCTTGATACCTCCTGGAGTGCAACACGAAGCAACAGTTTTGTGGCACAGGTGATCGGGGAGCCAACAAGAGGACATGCTTTGCTGGTTGTCATGCTTACAAAGAACTAAAGGCCAGTTAGGCTTGTGAAGGTCAGGAGGAGCCTTGACTGCAGGGACCATGAGATGGTGGAGCTCGGGAGCCTGAAGGGAGGGAGCAGGGCAAGAAACGGCATCACAGCCTTAGACTTCAGGTAAGCAGGCTTTGGCCTGTTTAGGGATTTGCTTGGAAGAATCAGATGCTATCCCATGGCCCTGGAGAGAACAGCAATCCAAGAGAACTGGTTGATCTTCAAGGATCACCTTCTCCAAGCTCTAATTTGATTCATCCCAACAAGCAGGCAGCCTGCATGGAGGTGAATAAGGAGCTCTGGACGAAACTCAGACATAAAAAAGGAATATACAAGAGCTGGAGACAGGGACAGGTGATCCAGAAAGAGTAAGAGACACTGTCCAATTGTGCAGGGTTGGGTCAGGAAAGCCGAAGTCCACCTGGAGTTGAATCTGGCTAGGGATTGGAAGGGCAACAAGAAATGTTTTTTGAAAATGCACCAGCAGTAAAAGAAAGACTAAGGAAAATGTGGGCCCACTGCTAAATGCTGCAGGGCCACTGCTGACAGAGGAAACGGGAAGGACTGAGGTACTCAATGCCTTCTTCGGCTCAGTCTTTTCTAGTAAAGCTGGCCTATTAGGAATCCCAGGTCCCTGAGACCAGTGGGAAAGTCTGGAGCAAAGATGACTTGTGCTTAGCGGGGGATGATCAGGTTAGGCAACGCTTAAACTTGGACGTGAACAAGTCCATGGGGCCTGATAGTTTGCACCCATGAGTGCTGAGGGAACTGGCTTATGTCATTGTGAGGCCATTTGGTTGTCTTTGGAAGATCATGGGAACTGGGGAAGGTTCCTGACAGTGAGAGAAAAACAAATGTCACTCCTGTCTTCCAGAAGGGCAAGGAGGAGAATCTGGGGAACTACAGGCTGGTCAGCCTCACCTTGATCCTGGGGAAGGTGATGGAGCAACTAATCCTGGAAATCATTCCCACACACAAAGGACAAGAAGGTGATCCAGAATAGTCAGCATGGATTTATGGAGGGGAAATCATGCTTAACCAACCTGACATCCATCTACAATGATGTGACTGGCTTGATGGGTGGAGAGCAGTGGATGTTGTTTACTTTGACTATAGCGAGGCTTTTGACAATCTCTAATAACATCCTTATAGACAAGCAGATGAAGTAAGGGTTAGATAAGTGAGGAGGATGGAAAAATGGCTGAATGGCTAAGCCCAGTGGGTTGCAATCAGTGGCCGAAATTCGGTTGGAGGCCAGTCACTAGTGTAGTACCCCAGGGGTCGATATTGAGTCCAGTATTGTATAACATCTGCATTGATGACCTGGAGGGTGAGGCAGGGTGCACTCTCAGCAAGTTTGCATAAGATAAGAAGACCTGGGAGGAGTAGTTGATACACTAGTTGGGTGTCATGCTATTTAGAGAGACCTTGACAGGCTGAAGAAATGGGCCGACAGGTTCAAGAGGCAGAAAATGCAAGGTCCTTCATGTGGACAACCCTATGCACCAGTACAGGCTGGGGGCTGACCAACTGGAAAGCTGCTTGGCAGAAGAGGACCCAGGGATCCTGCTGGACACCAAGATGACAATAAGGCAGGAAGGTGCTCTCATGTCAAAGGCCAACAGCATCTGGGGCTGCATTATGACCAGTATTGCCAGCAGGTTGAGGGAGGTGATTCTTCCTCTCTGCTCAGCACTGGTGAGGCCACATCCAGAACACTGGGTCCAGTTCAGGGCTCCCCACTACAAGTGAGACATGGACATACTGGAGTGAGTCCAGTGCAGGACCACAAAAATTATTAAGAGACTGATGTATGAGGAGATGCTGAGAGAGCTGTGACTCTTCAGCCTGGAGAAGAGAAGGCTAAGGGGGATCTTATCAATATGTATAAATACCTGATGGGAGGCAATGAAGAAGAACCCAGGCAGGGAAAGAGGGAATGGGCACAAATTAAAGCACATAGAATTCCATCCAAACATAAGAAAAAACTTATTTTCTGTGAAGGTGATCAAACACTGGAACAGGTTGCCTAGAAAGGTTGGGAAGTCTTCACCCTCAGGGGTATTAAAAACCCAGCTGGACACTGTCCTGGACAACCTGCTATAGGTTACCCTGCTTGAGAAGGAACTTGGACTAGATGATGTTAAAACTTCCTTTCCAGCTTCAATTACTTTGTGATTCTGTAACTTCTCTGATACATTTTCCCATCTTCCGGCAATCTGTTAGTGTGAGGCTTCCTGTGCAGAAATTGTATCTAAAGGATGTGTTTGCATTTTGACCAGAAATTGGTTGGCTGTTGTTAAGTGTATTTAAAGGGTCGTGTTTATAGATCATTCTACACATGATACTTCTACTGGTGTTGCATGTAGAATGAGACACAGGATGATGGTAGACTTAACGCCCCAAAACTTCTGTTATTGAAGCTTTCATTGCTCTTATCAATTAATTTGCACTAAAGCTACTACAGACTTTGTCAAGAAGATCCTATTGTTTTAGACAATGTTGAGTTGGAAGCCCACATAAATTAAGCAGTACTGCATGATGTTTCCAGGGACAAGAACTTGACGGGTCCTTACAGACGAATTGTTAGAATGGTCCTTGGCGTGCTTTTGCATGTGCCACTTAACACTTTACCAAATAAATCCTGGCCATAGGTTGGGATTTGGCATGGGCTGTGGTCTCTCCCCACAAGGTTTTTTGGACACAGCACCTTCTGTTGTGGACGTTAAGAGAATAACTACAGTGAGAACTACAGTGCAGTAATAATGTTGGCACAGGCTGTTCTGTGCTGCTTGCTCTCGGTGCCAGCGAACAGCCTCTGGCATAATTAATTTATTAGTATTGCCATAGTGACAGAAATGTTCTCAGGCCAATATTGCTTGCATATTATTTGGAAATATGTAACAGGGAGGTGGGGGATACTGGGAGTCTTTTAGTCCATTTCCAGAACAAGACTGGTTATCTGTTGAGAAATACCTGGGGAATGAAAAATGTGTAAGTACTTGGAGAACACTTCTGTCTTAGTTAAACTCCATTTTCAGTTTTCACTATATGTGAATATCCATTTTTGTCAGTAATCCAGCTGGCTGAAGCTATTTTTTTGCCAAAGGAGAGTTTCTGTTTCTTAGAGAATCCATGTTAAAGAAATTATTTCCTTTCAAGGCCTGATAACGGATACTTTAAACACATGCTGTGTAAACTTGAAAAGTTGCACTATATTGTCATTGGATCTTACAAAGTGTGCCGTGTGTAATGTTATTACTGAACTGCTTTCGAGGCTTTGCATTGGTTAAAAATTGCATGGTAGCCCACAGCCACTGTGGCCATCCACAAAGGTGATGCCTGTCAATACCTACTTTGGTGTCATACCTCCTGACAAGGGTAGGTATGCTTAAAGGAGAGGTTTATCATCTGAATGGCAGAGAGAGACAGTGAATGGTTTGTTCTCAAGCTTGATTTATGTGCCATTGTATCTTGCTTGGCACCTTATTGTTATAATGAATTATTCCTTTAAAGCTGCTTAGAAGACCTTAGAAATTCCTTTAAGATACACAGGCACGTGTGGGCTCTGTATTTAGTCTCACAATTAGTTAGTTATACCATACTGCTGTTAAACGTGAGCAAATCTGCAGGACTTTTCTATGGAAATTAACCCTTGTCATCGAGGCAGAAAACGCCTTCTGGTTACTTATCAATTGTATTAAAGAGGAAATCCAAAATATGGCTGTCTGCTTTTGATTGTGGTGAGTAAGGTTGTGACATTTTACACTTTTGGTATGTGAAAGTAACCAAATCATTTGTAGCACCACGGGTTGCAAAGCAAAGGGGAGTAGAAGCTTCATCCATCCAGAAGCTTCAAAGGAAAGCTTCATTTGCTTTCCGTATATGATTTATTATGATCTGTAGCTGACTTACTGAACAGAGCAGCCGAGCAATGCTTTCCAGCTGATACGTTCCGATATTTATGGTTGAATTTAATCTGATCTAAGATAAGGCAAGATAAGCCTATATCCAGTATATTATCCAGTATCCAGTACATTAAAAACAGTGAGTCAGAAAAAACCCTCCCTGAGAAACAGTGAATAAATTTGTGCTGGTAGTGTTTTTCTAACTGTGACGGGTCTAGAAATAGAAGTCAGGCAGTACTTTTTAGCAGAGGTAGTATCTTTTACTGGGACGACAGAGGTAGTTTGGAAAAAACACAACAAAACCAAAAACATGCTTTTTGGGCAACAGGATTTTCTGGTTAAAAGCTTGCCTGTTTTTCCAGGTTCATAAACTGCTCTAATAACTTGTTATTAGGCAAACTGGTACTCAAAGGATTTTTTTGTGCCTAGAAGCTTATCTTTTTTCATTTACTGCTGTTCTTACAAAAGGTACCATTCCTGCCTAAATAAATAGGTACAATATAACCTTGCTGTGAAGCAGCGTGCGTTCCAGTATACCTGCAGCTTGGTTAAAGGGTGATGAATTTGTTACAGGCAATGTCATTCTTTATAGAGCATCCATAAAGAGATTTGTTCGTAAGGATCTGAGCACTCCCCAGAAGTGCATTAGGTGATCGCTGTTGGACTTCGGGTCTGTCTTCCTACGTACTGGCTCAGGGGACAGGAGCACACTGGGGAGTGTGCTGCTGGGGTTGCCACTGATGCAGATGAGCTTTGCTCCTTGAACTGGATGGACTAGGAACCCGTTTCCGTCATTCAGATGGAGACAAAAATCGTTTTAGACGTTTCCCCCAGTAGAAGACAGAGGTGAGTCGGAAGCTGCTTGTCTTACAGCTTCTTCTTGGTGGATGTGCTTCCCCGCAACTTGAGGACCTAGCTCCCAGTCATTAAGATCTCAGCGCTAATCTGAAAAGACTCTGAGAGCTTGCTGCTAGATCCAACGACATCAAATACCTGCCATACCAGCCTTACTGCTCAGGCTTGGAGGACACCATTCACTGTGGGATCAAACTCCACATGCAGCACCCAGGCCTTCAAACCGATGAAGGCAGCACTCAGGGGAGCTGTCTACCTCGTCATCTCCTGGCCAGCTGGATTTAAACACTGGCATGGTGCTCTGAACTCATCAGCATGAGTTCATTCCGTCCTGCAGGACCACTGCAGTACAGTCTGTCTGATCATGGTGTAACTGAGAAATGTCACAGCAGGTGACAATGAGAGCAGCACATTGGATCATCATTTGCTGTTTATGGCCTTTGTGGACACCATGAAATAAGTCTTCTCTATATTCTTCTAAGACTGTAAATAATTTGGGATGGAGGTAATTTTCTTTCCTGAGATCAGGTCATTTATCTGTGATATCACTGTTTTGGCACAGAAACATGTACTGCAACGCTTAGCTCTTACTTGTATCAAAGTGGAACTTTCAGAGTCTGGTCCAAAATTAGGAAGGACAAAACGCTGTATCAAACCTTGTTGTTTTCCAATCCAAGCATGGAGTGTACTTACACAAGATAATTAGTATGCAAAAAACCCCAAATATAACCTTCTCTTTTTTTTTTTAAATATAGAGCTCTATTGAATGGAGGACAGCACTTTGCCATATTTAGTAAATATTGCTCGTGTTGCTTTATGCTCAATCCACCAGGATCATTCATATGACAATAATTATACAAGATAAGCTTTAATAACGATTTCACATTTATATGATGGGTCTCCTTGCTTTGTAGACTCATCTGCTTTGAAGTTGCTTCTGATCAGTCATTAGCGGTTCCCATATCTATGCCTACTGAAGAATTCTGGTTTTATGTTTTAAAGGACATGTCTTTCTGGCTCAAACCCCAGCCATTTTATTTCTTTAGTTTCACAGTTTTTATAGTACAGTCTGTCATCCAATTTAATATTTATCAGTAGTACTAACTGACTGCCAGGGTATTTTCAACATTAATTCCGGGTGTCTCTGCCCTGGATAGTCCTGCCTTCAGAATTACTAAGCAGACGAGGCAGGCAGACACTTTGGCTGTAACTTGTTTGCTCATTTATATACAGAAGAATGGAGATGAATAGCTAATTTTGCTGCAGAGAGTTGTCTGCTCTGAATCCCAAATGCTCCATATTTTGTAACTCCAAGAGCCTGATCAAACCACTGTGGCATCCTTCCACTGGTAGAAGGGATTAATTGTTCCAAACTTCCTTTTCTTTCTTCCCACCACCCCAACTTTTAGTAAAAGAGAATCTGAACCATGATTTGGAAAGCAAATTAAATACTTCCAGGATGGCTGACTTAAATTTCTTCAAAGGATTACACTGGAAGCGTAGTCTTGCCTGAAGACCCAGAAAGGAAAGCTCATGCAAAGGCAAAGGAAGGCAAGCACCAGCAGAGAACCTGGAGGTGCACATTTTCCCAACTGGATTGTGCCACATTGTTTCGCTCGAACGGATTGATTTGACCCAAACAGCATGTAAAATGCAGGTTTATGCCCAGCTGTTCGATACGGAAGCTGCATTGCTGCCTCAATTTAACAAGAGCTGTGCAAAATGGGAATGAGAACCCAGCCTTCTGATTGCCCGTAGTTGCAGCTATGAGGAGATCTAAGAGGGAGAGGCAGGTTTTATTCTTGCAGAAAGCGTTCAGTTTGTGCTCGTGTTTTATTTCATCTGGCAACAAGTACGCAGCTTTAGGATTGGATTAGTGACAGCTTTTCCTCCAAGGATCTGGGCTCTACTGTGGAAGATTTCCCAAGCAGCCGTGAGAAAAGAAGATGCCAGTGGCTGTACACTGGAATCTCTACACAGGGGCTATACCTGGGCTTGAGTGTACTGGAGTTATTAGATACCTTTAAAGTTACAAGTTATTTTGGTCTTATTACAGTGAGTTTACAGTGTCTCACCTACATTTTAGTGGGAAATGTCCTTTCAGTGTGACCAGAAGTACAGGGAATGCAGATTGATCGAGCACGCTGAAGATAGCAGTGTTTGATGGATAGTGAGATAATAACCATTTCCAAGGCCTCACGATGTTTCTCTGCTTCCCACAAACACCGCCTTTGTCTTGCCTGGGCTGAGTTTCACTCAGGTGTTACTATAAGTCAGGCTGCAGTGGACTCAGAAAGGAATTAAATGTTGATTGATGTTTCCACTAAGCTGTAAGAAAGCATCCTGGTAGGAGAAGAAAAAGTTATTTTTTTGTCACTCTCTGGGAGGAGGCTGCAAGGGAGGTTATGGAAGTTATGGAGATTTCTAGAAAGTTTTCCTTGTAATCTTTCCTGCACTGAGAGTCTGTAACGTCACGGGTATAAAGTGGAGTGTTCCCAGTAGGCCAGAAGTTTGTGCATTTCCTCTTGGCAGTAGTGGCACTTTTCCCACGCTACACACAATTAAAAGGAATTGAGGGGTTTGCTGATGAGTGTCTTCTCCCCTGATTTCATCTCTACCAACTCTCGTTTCCTTCCCATTCCTCCTCCTGTTGCATGGTTTGACTGTTAAAAAACTCACCCCAGACTTGGTGTGCTCATATTCCTTGGGATTTTTTTCCTCTCCCATCACTCTTTGAAGATTGTATATATGGCCTGTGGTTTGGTTGGTGCTTGGGTTTTGGAAAACTATAATGGTCAGACATAATGTCCCCTGAATTGCTGATGTTTTAATGGATCTCATTTTTTCCAAACCAGAGAATAACTTGTAAACCATGTTCTACAAGGCTATCAATCTGATTGAAAATGTTAAAACTTTTACAGCATCAGTTCTGTATGTTTATAGAGATTTTGATAAAACAGTGAGTAGGCTACTTATCCATCACTGGAGAAGACTTGTTGTTTTCTCTTGACAGATATTTTAATTAGTTTTAGGAAATGGTAGGGTGAGCTTTGCCTTTTTTAGTTCGAGTTGTTTTAAACCAATTTCCCACTAAACCAAGAATTTATGACTCCTGTTTCAAAACAGAACTTGGAGAGTAATTTTATTTCCAGGGGTGATAGATGTTTTCTCTCCTGCCCCCAAATGTGAATTGTATAGGTTTTGAAGTTAAACTGCTTGTCAGAACTGAGTAAAACTTCCCTAATTAATCTGAGTTCTTGATTTCTGGAATAATAACAATTTGATTTGCATATTTTGTTAAGTAAAAATGCTGTATGATTGAATGATGAAAATTGGTTCCATTTATAGACTAAAGTATATGTGTTCTGAAAGTACAAAGGTTGGCTGTCTGAGTAAGTAAAGATGTCAAGGAGTGTTTTTCTTTTGAGGAATACGTGCTTCCTACATATGCTGACCTCTTAGTCTATTAAAAAAAACGGTCTACTAAATGTCCAACAAATTATTTCCTACTTTCACTTTGTAGGCTGTGACATGACCAAGAAGTGCCTAGTTTCTGGAGATGTCAGCAAAGATATTATATGTGTATGTGTATGTACATTTGTGGTGTTTAATGTACCAAAGGTGAAGGACGTGATGACCACCGTGAAGTCGGTGTGGTTTGGTGGGAAGGTGTTGGCCGGCGGGGGCTGCGGGGGGATGGCAGAGCAGGGGGACACATCCCCAGAGAGTTGAGGCTCAGGGTGGTGTGGAGGCATTACGACCTCCAGCTGGTGGCTGAACTCTGAAAATAGGGGATGTCCTTCTGGGCTGGGGTCAGCGTTGCCCTGGAGCTCCTGGTCATACAGGTGCTCTGGTGGAAGGGTCCATCAGAGGCGGCAGGCTTAGAGCAGCTCTTCTGGCCACGCATGATTTAAACTGCTGCTTGGAAATACTGGGGGCCGGACTCCCATTTCGGCCAAAGTGTGTTAGGCTGCTCTGACATCACTTTATATGCCACGTAAATTAAAATACAGGCCTCCAGTCCCTCTGGAGCAGCAGACCTAAGACATCAGGTTTGGCTCAGCTTTTCATTCCTTGGTGCAAATGCTCTTTACTTTTATAGCAGACATTTAAACCCTAAGTTCGGTATGCTTTGTGTGGACACTAAAATGAGGCCACAATATATATGGTAAAGTGTCGAGGGTTTAATGGATATAATTGTGCAGAGGTTTCCCTCTTTTGCTATGCCATACAGTTTAAATTCTGCCCTATGTTTTAAAGGCCACTATGGTTCAGTGATGTTATGTGAAAATTAAGGTGCTTTGGGCCAGGAAGTGTGATCTAACTATAAAACGTTATTATAGAATATCCTGCTTAATTGAGACGTAGTAAATTGGGGACTTCTTCACTGGAACGTTTCCTACAAAATTGATTTATCCTGATGGTAGAGGCTGCAGCTTAATGGGGGATACTGTTGGCCTAAATTTAGCTACTGCTATGTAGTAAGAGCATGTCACGAATGACGTTTTAACAAGTGTGTATTTCAGCACTCTGTTATTTTCTGTTCTATTTTGGTTTTGAGGGGGTTTTTTTGGTTTTTTTTAAAAAAAAAAAAAAGAAAGCCTTGCTGAATATAGTATGGCCACCCAATAGTGCTCCTTTCTTTAACCCTGAACCCTGGAGCAGCCTGAGCCTGAAGGTGATCGGCACTTACAAGGTAAACCAATTTACATTCACTGCCAATGGTTCAAATCCATCCTTGTTCTTAAGTTTAAGAAGATAAGAAATTAACATATTTCAGAAAATTAGGGCTTATTTTCTTCAATTTTGAGCTGTTCTGTGAATCTGAACAGTGTATGTACAGAAAGAGAGACTACCGTTTGTATCCTGTATTACAGCAGGCTGAAAATATGTGAAGGAGCAGTGACCAAGATTTGGTTTGAATTGTACTTGCCTGTCTGAAAGTCTGTCTCTAATGTCTTTGTTTCAGCACTGTATTTAAAGTTAGAAATGCATCAGTGTTGTTTTTCATCAAAAAAAAAACAATATTAAAAAACACTTTTTGTACGTTTTCAGTTCTGAAACTTTTAAGGCCTTTAATTACGTTTTTCATAAGATTGGGCTTTGCAGAGTTTATCGTCTTTAAGATTTCAGAAGAGTGTGCTGTGTTTGTGGCTTAGCCAAAAAGCCAAACCATCTGTAGCATTGTTCTGAACTCCAACATAAGGATCGTCATAGTTCGGAATTAACTGAAAACTATAAGTCTGATGGAAGTTAATGATAAATATAGAAGTTTACAATAAATTCTCCCTGATACGCAGGAGAGGCAGCTCTTCTAGACCGCTGGAGCTGTTGCAGGTGTCAGTAACCCTGGCTGTGGTTGCGCTCTGTATGTGTGCTCCTGTCAGATCTGATGGGGCTGGTTGTGACAATAACTCTCTCTTTTTTGATGCCCTCTGTGGAGATTAAAGGGAAAAATGAGCTCTGAAATGAGCTTGCAGAATTACTATTGCAGAATTGTTATTTTTGTAAACGTCTCAAAGATGTTAAGTGGAGTTCAAAGGTGAAGCTTGTAGAACTTAATCACCTATCACTAGAATTAATTTTTAGAAAGTTCGGACATTAAGCTTGTTTATGCCACTTAACTGTCTCACATTCTTTGTTAAGAGTTTATTTATATGTATAAAGACTGCAGTTTTCATAAGATTGTGACAATTATAATGTGATGATAAATAAACTTGAGTTTTATGTGCTCTTTTTAAAATGCAAAAAGGCTGTATTAAAATCTTCATATTTCTGCCTCATTAAAATTAAATGCCTATTTAGAAACCTTGTAGAGCTCTATTGTATTATTTACAATAGGAAAAAGAGAAATACAGTATGTGCTGCATATGTTTCAGAAGAAATTTCATTCCTTAATTCAGTCAGTTGTTACATATTTCTCAAAATGGTAAATTTGTCTTAAAAAAATATTTGTGGTAGGTGAAGAATAGCGGAAGAGCAACATGCAGTATTAAAAGAGAAAATATCTCGAAATAGCTTTCTTGTCTGGTTTTATCATTTTGTTCTGCTGATGAGACACTGGTCTGTGACTGTTGCTATGTAGACAAGAGTTACCCAGCTCGCTCTGCCTATTCGTTTCTTGTTTTATTTCAGAAGTCGCAAAGGTTTGTTTTTCTCGGTGTCTTAAACTTCACAGGAGCTTCACCTAAAATTATGATTCCTGTTAGAAACTCCTAAAGTGAACAAAAAGTTTGGCTCAGTTGGCATAATAAACTTTTATATTAAGATGTATCAATAATCTTGTATATATTTGGTAGATTAGTAATATTTCTAAAGTTGGGTTAGACACTGGCTGATTATTAACGGGCTCAATAAATTCCTGTGTTTTGCATGTAGGACTTTGTGATCAGTATTCGTTATTCTGTTGTACTGACTCAGCCACTGCTGTGGGACAAAGCATCCCAGCTTCACCTGGGTATACACCCTTCTCCTTTTTCAGTGCCTAACATAATGTTTTCTTTCACTTTCTTACACTTTGAAATCAGAGTGTTTCACTAAAACCCATGACCTTCATTCCGTGGTGTCTGAACTCCCATTCTAGCACATTTTGTTTGCCTGCCTTGTTAAGAGCTTCACCTGTCTGTTTACAGTGAATTGGGACTCCTCAAGATGAACAGGGAGATTTGATGTGCTGATCAGCCTGGCTGCAACTTCCATTATCATTTTCTTTTTATTTTCTTTTTTTTTTTTCCAAGGTTACTGTAAATGACACTTGTGTTTGACTTTTTTCTTTACCTGTAAGTAGAGGGTCTCTGTCTGAATAGGCTTCCCTAGAGCAGCTGTCAACCCGGTTTAACTCCGAGGAGTCTGTTTTGAAATGTTGAATATTGCCTTTTAGCTCTTTTACCTCTTGAGGAAGCTTGCTGGCAGTTAGAAATGCAAGGAGGTAATGTTCTTGTACATCATTGCTATGCATACTGTCTTTAATAATATCTATATAAATACTGTCAAACATAATAGATTAGTAGTTGAGCATTTTTTTCATATATAGGTAAGTGGAAATTACCCACAGGCTTTAGCGAAAGCCTTTTGGATGTAATGAAGCTGAAATATGATCACCAGCACCTCTAATTTTGAGGTATATGAAATACCCCGTGGTTACTAGAAGTGCTCTCACTTAGAAAGGTTAGCAACTTACTTTGAAATGAAATAGTAGGCCCAGAAAAATCATTCAGCCGTGTTGTGCTAATGTAGAGCGAATAATCTATCAGGGAAAAAAAAAAGATCAAACATACCTGATTTTTTTTTCTTCTTTCTATATCCCAAGTTTAATTTTCGCATGACAGCTCTATCTGGCAGCCTCACCTCCCATCAGTGCAATCTGTCATTCTGGATTATTTCAATTAAGTTCTCTTTCTCATTTTGCATTTGCTGAGGAGTCGTAATGGCATGCTCCCAAATCAGCAGTCAAGAAGAGTAATCCTCTCTATTTGTATGTTGTTAAAAGAAAGGGGAAAGAAAGAGGTGGTTTCTCTTTTCCCCTCTCTCGTGCAAGCCTTCTCCAGAGTTGTTAGAGAATTAGAAGGTTTGCTTTGAAGACTGACGGTGAAGGCTCACTTACAGAATGTGAAGGTTTGATTTTAGGGCTTTTATGAGTTGTTATGAAAACCTTTTAAAGTCATTCTGTACACCTTGGTTGCTTGTAGATCGCTTTCACTTCATGTAAACCCACTTCTGTTGGCTGGCCAGAGAAGGAAAAGCTTTTTCTCGCACTCTTTGCTTCAGTGCAGAAGTTGGACTTCTTTGTAGAAGCACAGCACCTTTCTAGGCTTCCCTGTGCTTAAGTCTCCAGGAAAGAGAATTGATGCCCGACATGGGAATCTGGAGACACCTTATTGTACTGATGTACAGATTGCTTCTCCATGTGTCCCTGAAGCCAGAGAAACTCACATTTCTAATTGAGTTTTTAACTGGGTTCCTGCACTGCCCTTTGCTGAAGTCAGTTCTCCAACCTGCTTCCGAGTGCTGACAGCTGTACCCACCAGAATGATATAGTAGTTTATATCCCTGAAGCTTTAAATATGTGATTGTGGATAAACTAGGCAACTGCAGTTTTGAGTACCCACTTTGTATATGCTAACTTGTATGTTGCTGCTTTCACCTGATGTTCAGTTTTCACCTTAGAAAAGCTGTGTTTTGCTGAAGAGATGATAGGTGAAACGTGGGGTTGATGAAGGGCTGGCTTTGGTTCAGGAGCCCTCCAATGTAAACTGTGGAAAGGAAGGAAATCAGTAAATAATTCGGAGCCCTTTGGGGACCTGCTCATCCATTCAATTGCTGAAGGAATGAGGAAGATTAAGTTCAAAATAACAAATGCGTTTTACTTCTGTTGTGAGTGATTATCTCCATATGCTCATAACTGTACTGAGCTACCAGGAGTTAGGCAGATACAGAGATGCTGAAGCAGGGGCTTTGGTATTTCAGCTGTTTGTTCATGCTCAACCCAGCTGTACCAAGGGGGTTACAATGGGCGTGTTAAATCTGGATTCTCTCGCCTTACCATGTTATCAGGGTACCCACACTCAGCATTTACAGAGAATGACACATGCCTCCAGCATTGCACCGGACCAGACTTTTTTTTAGTCGGGAGCTTTCCTAATCTAATCAGCACCTCAGAAGCTATTGCCATGGTGTTTCTCCTCCCCCTTTCTTTTTTTTTAACATTTCATTTGGACAAATTGTTGATGTTGAGTTGGAGATGGCACCTCCTTTTCCTTGCTGGATGAGAAACGCTGGTGGCCCTCAGCCTAGATCCCTGCTGTTTGCTGCAGAGCTCGGCTAGGCAGGAGCCGACAGGTCGCTGTTGGTGGGGTTAGCGTGAAACCTCTCTAAAGCAGGATAAATAGGAATTGTTCATTCTGTTTCCCAGAGGACCTTTTGGGCCCAAATGAATGTATTGTGTACTTGCAGTTTCGTAATCTTTTTTTCCCTTGCCATGTCTTTAGTTGCAACAGGGTTTATTGATGCATGTATAGAAGGTAACGAAAAGCTACATTTCAGCTCATCTTTAAAGCCCTCAATGTACTTCACCATCCTAAATGGAGCTGCTCAGATCACATAAAGAAAAATGCCTTTTGTGGGAAAAAGACAAGGTGTACTTTAGATCCTACCCCAGTAAGTGTGAGAAATTCCTGCTTTGGAGGAGAGCCAGTAATTCTGATTTCTAACAAAAACAACTTGCGTGATTTCCTTCTTGAAGGACCTGGGCCAGGCAGGTGGCCGAACACCCTGCCTCCCTGAGCTGTACCACCAGCCTGTGCTGCACCACGTGAGAGCCAACTTGCCAAAAGGCTCGTTCCAGGAAGGAAATGGCAGTGACTTGGTGGGATCCTAAATCTCTATTCCAGGAAAAGGCAAGGCCCAGTTGGTGGTGTGTTTGGGACCCTTGGAGTAACCTGCTGATGTTAGTCCCAGCGTTTTCTGCTGCCTTGCTCCCTCCGACAGTGAGGTTGCCCTGTGCCCACGCAGCCCCAGCACAGGGTTTGCCCTGGAATCGCATGTGGGAGGCAGTTGGCTCTTCATTCACAGTCTAGTACAGACAAATAATTTGTGAGCTTCCTTTGGCTATGAAAACCTGCTCAAGCCAGCAGAGTGGGCCACTGAATCTCCTTCCACATACAGGCTTCCAAACCAGGAGCATCTCTGCTGAAGCCAGCATCATCCTGGTGGGAAGAGGTTGCCAGGAAAAAATACTGGATGCAGAAATGCCATTCAGAACAGTGTGTAGCAGCATAATTGGACATTGGGGGGGGGCGCTGTCAGCATGCATTATGTGCCATATGTGTACGGTGCAGTTAAGACATAGTCATCGTCAATGCACCAGTGTTGGCTGTGCGCTTCAGGCAGTAAGGAAGGCAGAGGCTGGCATCACGCTCTGCTTACACAGGAGGCAATTCCAGCATTCAGGTGGCCAGTGTTGCTGAGAGCTTGTATTTTCTTCCTTTGGGAGAGATTCTCCTTTGAGATTTTATTTCTAACATGGTCAAGCCTTGAAAACCAATTTTTTTTTTCATTTTTTCCCTTTTGTTGTTCTGTAACTTATCTTGTGATATTCATAACTCCTCTCTGCAGGGTCCCTTCATGTCTTTCCTTCCCATTCTCTGTGGCCTTTTCTTTGCCAGGGCCAATTTTCAACGAGGTGTTTCTATGCAATTGCTGCTATTTGGATGGTGCCTGAAAAGCCCCATCTCAATACAGCGGGCAGGAAACTCAATGTTCATCATACACAGAGCTCCAGAAATGCTTGTGGCTGTCCTGAGAGAAGGAAAATAAAAGGAAACCTCTCTGGCAATATATAGATACAAACTTCAAACCAAACAACTGCGAGCCTGCAGCTGGTACTTGAGGCTTATTTCCACGGGATCTTTGTAGGATTCAAGTATAGAAAGAAGAAATTGGTTCTGTTTTACCTCAAACCAGGACAGTTTTCTTCACAATATGTAGCATTTGTACACAATATATGCAGATTGCAGAAGTATTCACATATTATGCATGTAATATTCTCAATATGAGGGTACTAATTGTCATTGTATAGTGCACTTCCAGCGTATTTCTCCCCGTGCCTGCTTGAAGCTGAGCATAGATCTTTTTATTCCTCTAAATTTGTATTCATGTCAGTTTTATTCACTGCGATTTTGCTTCATTTTTTCTTGCTTTAGATTGCACATCATGCCTGGCAGTGGAGGAAGAGTGGATTTTCAAATTTTTTACGTGTCAGATTTCCCTGCATCCAATTTTATCAAAAAGCTGTCACCAACTTCTTCTGAAACCAGCAAACCTTTTTCTTTCTAATTACATTTTTACCATATGTTCATCCAGATGGCATATGCCAAACATTTTCTAGGGTGCTATAAAATGACCTGACTTTAGAGGATTTAACTGCTGAAGGAGCTTATGAAAAAAATAGAATTGACACCGGGGCAGAAAAATAGTCCTAGAAAGAAAGAAAAAAAAAAATCTGATAAATCTTCCCAGTTATATTTTGTGCCTGTGATACTGAATTCTCAACATACACACCTGCATGAAAATAGTGAAAACGTAGAGAACATTTTATGGAAGTGTTAAAAGTTGCCTCCTTTTTGAACAGCTGAAAATAAAACTTTTCTGTGTTGAATATGTCTAAAAAGAACTCTGGAGCTGTGAGCGATTCTCTGGTTTGCTGCAAAAAGGAGCAAAAAAGAGTTTGTCAAGTGACCAGATTCTCTGTAAAAGCAACAATTTTACTTAGCGATGTAATGACTATTTGAGCACTTCTTTTTCTGAAATGTCATTTCCAAGTAGAAGACAGATACAGTTGATGCGTGATTTTGACACTTGTGTCCTAGTTCTTAATAATTCTTGTGGGATTTCTTGGAGAAAATAAATTAACTTGAGGTATGCTGAGAGGTGCCAGGAACTTGAGGAGAGAAGGAAGGAAGATTATTTTTCATATTTAGCTACTAGTTAAATAAATGAAGGTCAGTTTTTCGTCTTTTGGAGAGTTTGTGTATTTGTTCTCACCTATGACTGTTTCCTTCTAACTGTCATCATTGTTTTGATAGTCTTTCCAGATTATCAAGAGGAAAAGTATAAAATACCCTCATGTTGTTACCAATTTCCATAATATGTCTCGAGTCTCAAGCCATTTTACTTACAGCTAATTCCTGAAGACAGGTGATAGAGTGAGAATCAAATCTACTTTCTTTTGCTGCTGCAGTAGCTTCTACCACTTCCAGTTGCGAAGGAAATTTTGAGTGCACAACCCGAGACTCTTAATAGAGTATCAACCAAGGTGTAGTTTCGGGGCAGGATGGGCAGAGTCTCCTGGTCTCAGGGGTTCAGATGGACGATTGCAAATGAAGATTTGTTCAGTGTCCTCAACTTGCATGGGTCTTTTTGAAAACCACAACTGCAATCAACAAAGCAGATCCTCCACCTTCTCCGAGTTAATGAGACAGGATTTTAACAGTGCTCAACAAGTTGAAGTGGTTTTGTTATTTCTGAATTAAACCTTTCATAAAAAGTCCTTATCTCCATCCTCCTCGCCCACTTTCACTCATCAGCCCATGAGTGGTTTGACATTTCCACAGGCTCTTCTCTGTCATTGACCAGGATTACACCTGCTGTGTCTCAAGTCAAAACAGAGTCTATTTTGTAGTTAAATCAATCTGTATACCAGAGACATTGTGACTATTTAAAAGCTAAGGATTAAAACCCTCAAAATTGAGAATTGGCGTTAACCTTTGAAGTAAATGAAACAAGCTGTAACATGGAAATACAAAATGAAACACCAAAAATGCAGCCAGTCTCCACACTGTCATGATATGATGCAACAGCCATTTGATTATGGTTAAGTCTTTTATAGTGTCTGTGGGCATGCAGCTGCATTAAACTTACCTTGAGGTGTCACCTATTCTGCTCTTTTTTTGGCTGTCGTAACAGAATGGAGCTAAATTTGTTCGGGTGCTTTTGTTACATATTTCCAAAATAATGTTTATCATAACCAGGGTCACTGGATTCATGCCGTAGTCTTCAGTTTCTTAGGAGAGTTGGGCTCCTAAGCGTTCTCCTGTGGAAATGCAAGCTCCTGCATAACAAATTTCAGCCTGCTGAGGACAGGCTTTTCTCAGCTGCCATAGACAAACCTCTCAGAATTAGCCCACTAATCCCTCACAGTCAGGGAATGACACGTCAAAATCCAAAGGCTGAAAAAGCATTGTGCTCGGATACTTTGCTTTTAATTACTAATATGCATTATTAAATCAAGCCCTCCTTTTAATTACAGTCTTTGTTTAGATATTCCTTGGGTTATTCAGCGTGTAGTTTGAATGAGGAAAACACTAAGAAGGTTTCCAGAGAAAGTATTACCAAGTTAATCATTATGAAGCTAATGATCTGAAGATTCAAAGTGCCAGCTTCAAGCCATACCTCCAAGTTTCCCGAGCGTGAATTCAGGCATACGCTTGTTACGTTTCGCTCCCCATAATGTCCTGGGCAGCTGAATTGTGTTTACAGGTGCTGGCTGCCTTGTCACAGCTGGTTTGTGTTCCCCGAGTCGTTCTTCTTTCCTAGTTTTCTTACTCCTTCACTCACTGCAGGCCCCTTTGGGGATCAGTGTGCACGCCAATCTTATGCCACCCTGCCATGCCTCTGTTCTGCTCTGTGTGTCGCTGCATGCACACTCAAATGCCTTCTCTTTCATTTCCCCTGTTGCCCTCTCTTTTTGAGTAGAGTATTTACCACAGAGAACTTTTGAGCACGAGTACTTGGAATTACACTTCCATGATTTTCCGTAGCTGGTGGCTTACCTCCTGGAAGAGGCTGGTATATAAAAATCTCTGTTCAAGAAATTCTCTAACAATTACTCTCCTTAATAATGGCATCTCTCTCACACTGCTCACGATAAGAGTACATCAGAGAAAATAGCCTTTTGTTAAAGCAGAGACTCATCTCAGTCATTGAAAATAGTAGGAACTAAGTATCTCTTTTTGAAAAGGTGATCCAAAGGCAACTTGTGTTTGTGTATCTGGAAAGAACAGTTCATACTTAAAATCCTAGCCTTTTTCCTTTTCTTCCATTTTTCCTTCGGAAAAATAAAAATCTAGGCACAGTACCACCTAAACACATTTTTTACTATGTTTGAAGCAAATTGGAAGTTGGCAGCGTTGGAGTTATTCTTATGTTTCGCTGTTTTCAGTGACGTTCTGTGTAAGATTTCCCAAGGTGGCTGTTTTGAGTCCAAGTTTATTAGATTCTGGTTTAGAACTCTTAGCATAGTTATTCTTCAGGAGTCAATATTTTCCACGAGATGGAGATCAAATACCTCCAATTAATGCAAAAATTCAAATTAGTCTTGAACTATGGTACTACAACTGGCATCTCAATAATGGACTAGCCACAGGAGGAAGCCGCTTTGTCAACGTACATCACACGAAGCTTTGAGTATTCATCTAATCTCTTCTGGGATGATATTCATATATCTTGCTGCTCTCTTGAAATACACTTCCAATGTACTGAATGACACAAGAATATCTGATGCAGCAAGCTGTGGAAGCGTGAGATGCTGAGTCTTTTTAGTTGATGTATTTGAAGGTGGATAGCCTTAAAAATCAATAAAACCTGCTGCGCCACTCAGAATCATGATGGACTGTTCTCACTGATCCTCTGGCTTAGACTTTGAATAAGTGATGCTGTGCTGCTGCAGATTCCCAGCACAAGCCCCTGCAATGGCTGGAGTGAGGCATCCACGAGCAGAGCTGCTCATTTGAGCAAATCTCTGTGTCTGCTCTTGGAATCCGTTATCTGAAGTGCAGCTGTTAGCGGGGCTTTTCGGGAGTTTTTTTGTGGTGTTTTTTTTCTTCATGGTTTAGTTTTCAAACCAGACTACACAAGTACTTGAAGAGAGAAGATGTACAATGGCAGGAAAGTAGTTCTCAAAGGCTCGAGCGGTATTTTCAAGTTGCTTGTAAATACGGCATTTCCTCCTTGGAGACCGCGTCAGCTTGTAGTGCCCCAATTACAAAAATGGAAACAGCTATTAGGAAGAAATGATTAAATAGAACGTTTTAACTTTGTGGGAAGTTTGGCAAGGCTGTCACCTAAATGAGGTGACAAATGCAGAGTTTTGTATTCTCTACCAAAGCAAAGTTCACCAGTTGAAATAGATAGTTTTTGAAATACCAGTGACACCTCAGAAAGTATCCCATTTGAAAGACAAAATGTTTGGATATCTAGAAGCTCAAATCATAATAGGCGTTGATGGGGAGGAGGGGGGCTGGGAGGTCTTGAAGATAGATTTCAGAAAGAGCCTGCATAAAACTCTCTGGATTTTCTAACAGTTCTTTTGAATAAACGTACTAGAAAAATATCTAAAATTAATTGACAAAAACTGGAGGAACAGGAGGAGTATGAAGTATCAGATGTGATGCCATACCTAGTAAAAGAAAATATATTTTCTTTGCTGACTTCACCTGATGCAGATACTAGGAGAGCACAGATGTTCTCTTTCTTTCTCCTGTTTGTACAAGGAAGTGGCTTCTGCTGCCTGTGATCGTATGCATAAAAAGGCAGCACATTACTCTTAGGCAGACTGAATCTAGTGATAGGGATAGAGAGGTTCTTTGAAGAAAAGCCCTAGAAAAACCCAGGCACA
This sequence comes from Stercorarius parasiticus, assembly GCA_013396915.1. NCBI lineage: Eukaryota > Metazoa > Chordata > Aves > Charadriiformes > Stercorariidae > Stercorarius > Stercorarius parasiticus. Next base: position 134,199 of record VWZL01005013.1, on the reverse strand, counting down.
GGAATAAACTCCCACTGAGAGTTTACTGAGATTTTGCTGCTTTTCTGTGTATCAGTAATAGAAGCAGACCATGGAGAGAATAGAAACTGATGTCGTGCCCAAGGTGTATGTGTTGGGGAAGGATCAGAGAAGTTTTTGCACATCATTGATGCTGAAAAGAGATCTCTGAATGATGCCTTTCTCCTTACACACCACCTGTCTGGAGTTCTTCCAGGAATTGTATTTGAAAGTAGAAAAGGGACCGGAGGTGAGAGCAACAATTCCGGTCGCATGGGATGTCCCCTAACTCTCGTGTTATAACATGTGTAAGATTATCAAGGATATGGGAAAATGACTTGGTTTTTGTATTGTTAATTGTTTATGGGGAGACCACCTTTCAAACTGATGATACTGCCAGCTGCTGTAGGGATATCTGCCTCTCTGATGTCCTTTGCGGCGTTCTTAGTTTGGGCACCTGGCTGTTACTTTTCTCTGCGCAGGAGCCTGTGCCCTCCCTGCAGACGGGGCTGGGACTTGGCTCCATTTGTCTACTGCATTTATCCACTGACAGCTGGAATTAGTTTGGCACCTGCAGGTTTACAGTCTCTTGAAGATAAAAAAAGAGTTAACTCTTGACCAGGCAGCTTTAAACAAATACTATCTGAGCTCTGTCAAGACTGCAATAACCTGATGCCATGAGCTGTATTCTGTCTTTATGCTACACTGACCTGGTGTTGCTTGTCTGCAATGGTGACTAGGTTTCCTGAAGCACGTGAGTTCAGTTAATGGCATTTGGAAGGGTATGACACTGGAGTGGTCTGTTTGTCTAATCGTCACTGGGAATCAGTAGCTGTGACTCAGCGGGGAGCTCCAGGCATTAGGTGGGAAACACAAAGTATGTTCCAGTTCAGTCTGCGTACAGCATCAGTCACATTTCAGTGCTTATTAATGTTAGTTTAGAAGTCTCGATGCTTTTAAACCATGACCTCTTTCATGGATATGTGATGTTGGATAGCTTTCATCCTTTTGATTTTCTGCTTGAAAAATCAAGATCTTTCCCTCCAGCTGTGAGAATTTTTTCTTCTAGGTACAATAAGTAAGCTTCATCATAACACTGTAGCTGAACGTAAAGTATTTTAGTAATTGCTAATAAATATATTTTCTTAATTTCTTTTTTCTTTGTTTTGCCCTGCAACAGTTTGGAGTGACTTCGGAGAATTTACCTGAGTAGTAAATATAGAGCTTACCTGTGCCTTAGGTAGTCTGAGAGGATGCAGCTCGGAAACTTGCTTAGTATTTTAGAAAACCAGATTTAAATGTGTCCCCTCTCTTCTTGCAAAAGGCTGGCAGACTCTTAATTGTTACATTTTACATTATGAGTAGGTCACTCTATTATTTTTCCCTTCCAAAAAATGAAGGATGAAAAATTCAAGCACAGATGACAATGACGAGCAAGGATGGCAATGTTGGGTTATTTTTCTTTCCTATATGGGGTATGATTAAATGTATGCTGTCAAAGTGGGGCCTCTTTGTAGGTTGATACTATTGGTTAGTATTTGAAACCTGCGAGCAGCATTATTACTTTATGTATAAGAAAATCTAATAGAAAATTGTTAAGTTGATGTTTTAGTCCCTATAGTGAGAACACTTCAGGTATTCATCTCATATCGTTGCAGAAATTGTTTGTCTCAAGTAGGTACCACAAAATCATGTTTTAATGATTTTTTTCCTTTTTCCATCTTTTATTTTTTTTCACAGTCACATGACACAATCAGCCACATTTGAAGACCCTCGAATAGACAGCTGCCAAATAACCCCTCCAGCCCCTCGGAAAGTGGAAATGAGGAGGGATCCTGTGCTAGGATTTGGGTTTGTGGCTGGTAGTGAAAAGCCAGTTGTTGTACGCTCAGTAACACCAGGTATGTTTTCCCACCTGACCCCAGAAGCAAACTTGGACTTAATCTCTGAGGTGAACTACAGTTACAAATTTGAGTACTGTTAAAATATTCAGGCAGACAAAGTAATTGCAAGTACTAGGTAGGATTTTAAGCCGTGTATTTCCCAGTAGTTTCTCTCCTTGCACTCACTTTTGAACGTTATGTAAATGTGTTAACAAAAAGTTTTAGGTTATTGCTCTGAGCCATTACTATTGCTTGCCTGAAAAAAGTTGACCCACTTCATTCAAGGAAAGAAGGTCTCCTCCCTGTTATGTTTATATTGGTTTGATGTCACCTTCATTGCCATTGAATCAGTGTTTTCAAGAGGTATGTTGAGTTGCGAAATTAAAACTTGCATATTTTTCATTCTTTTTATCATCAGCTTCCCAAGGAGAACTAGGTTTCTAACCATAATACTTGGTTCTAGCTATAATATTTGTTTTTGAAAAAGAGGATGTTATTGATGGCCTTTTTTTTTTTTTCTTTTTAATCGATACTTCTGTTTAACTATGTGCAAAAAGCCAGGTCAAAATATATGCCTAAACGTCTTTCCTGAAGTGAAAATTAATGAGTTTTGTGGTATTTTTGAACTTGTGGGGGACCAGACCTGAGACTAATCAGTCTCCTGAACAGCGGCTCCTATTCGCTATGCTTAAAAGTTCACTTGTTACGTAAAATTGCCTTGGAGCCAAGGGCAGAGATTTGACTTTGCTCTTGTTCAATATGTTCTCCAGAACCCCCACAGAGAGCAGAGGAGAGGCAAAATCGACTTTATGAAGTTCTGATCTCATTTACCCACGTGTGTGCATTGATTATATTTGTGTTTCTTTCAGATGAAGTGAGCAGTGTAACTAGTATTTGAACTAGATCCAGACAGTTCTTTTCTCCCAAGTTAGCGTTATTAATGTAGTTTTATGTTGAAAATGTTTGGAAAAGATGTTTACTATATTCTGCTCCAAGTGAATAGGAGGAAAGATGAGCTCAGGACAACATTCTCATACATAGATTTATATCCATTTATGCTGGAAGTGAAGTTTTTAACCCGAACAGAGGAAAAGAACGGCATTAGCTCAATTATTAAATGAATTGGTTTTGATAATGTAACATTTTCTTTTAAGACTTTATCTTCAAACTGGTAATATTATTGGGGTTTTTATGTATCATCATTGCAGAGTTTGAATACAGAAGACTAGAGAGGATATATCTTTTCGCTAGCAGTTGCAACGTCACACCCTCTTCTGGGCATGTAATCATGCTGAGAAGCAAAGTATTATGTGTACTTTATAAGGCATAAACTCAATATGAATGTCAGCAGTGTTAGAATCCAAAGCACTGAGTAGACACTGATTGTCTACTCAGACTAATGCTAAATACCTGTGTTGAACTGAAAGTGGCAATGCTTTTGGATGTATGTAAAACTTGTGTTCACCAAGTAGTAGGAATCCAGAAGAAAAGAGACTCAGGCTGGAGGTATAGAAACTTACTGTCTTCAGATTGAAGGAAACTGTTTGTTCTGCCCAGAGCAGAGAAGTCAGAGGAGGGAACTGTGAAATGACTTTCAAATGTGTAAGTGATGTTTCATAGGAAAAAAGAATAAGATGTTCTCCAGTGTTACTTTCCCTGGGACAGGAAACAATGCACTGCAAAAAGCAACATCTGGTGTAGATACCAGGGAAAAAGACTTCCTGATCTTAGCAGTAGTTAAATAGGATCATTTATTTACAGGAAAAGGAGTCATCCTCAGGGTAGTCTTACGAGAATATCAGAAAAACATTGATCAGGGATGAGTAAGGTATGGTTGCTCACACCTTAAAGGGTGAATTAGGCCACCTCTTATGGGTCCTTTTGGCCCTCCAGAAAATTAAGCCCTTATTTTAAGGCAGCTAGATGTGGGCTTGGAACTTAACTTGAACAACTTCAGTAGAAGCTGCTAAGCCACTGACTTTCAAGATTTTCCTGGTGAGGAAGTACTGGTAATGTCAGAAATAGTGTTAAACATGCCGTTAGTTGAAGAGAAAGACACTCATAGCATGTGAACAACAGAGTGTGTCTGTGCATTTACAGTGGTCTGCTAACCTGTGCTTTTTTTTCCCATCTGTCTCCAGGCGGCCCCTCTGAAGGAAAGCTTATACCAGGGGATCAGATCATAATGATTAATGATGAGCCAGTCAGTACTGCTCCAAGGGAGAGAGTCATCGACCTTGTCAGGTACTTGATGTCCTGTCATTTAAACTATGAACCCAGTGGCTTATTGCCTGCACAGTCATTTGATAATGCAACAAGTCTTGCCTTCTCATGACTAAGAAAAGAGAAAATAAGGTTACTTTAGTCATAATGAAGAATGGTGAAGTATTTTAGTATTGAAATTAAGTGTCTTCTTAAACGTCCTATGAGTAGCTGAAAAAATATAGTAAGATATTGAAACAGCCCCAAAATACTCGGGTATCAAAAGAGGAATAGTGTTCTCCTGTTACTTATTTTTGGTATGGGTTGTTGAAAAGATAATTCCTGGAGCAAGGCAGCTCCCGTCACTGTTGCTCTATTGCTTTCTTTTCACATGAAGAAAATTGAGTCAGGTCCGTCTTATGTGAAGAGGAAAGAAAAAGTGGTGGGGTGATTTTTGAGACCAGATGGGAATACTTTGGAAACCTCAAAGAGTGTTTGGGTGGATTGCAGGTAGGTAGTTTGTGTGAAAAGAGCAGTTAGAGCTGTGTAGATAGGAGTCAGAAAACAAGACAAAAACGTGACCGTGGAGAGTGCAGGAAAGGAGAAATGTCAGTATTTGTAATGAGTTGTAGAAGGAAAGAAAGGACAGGGACTGACAAATGCTCAGGATGTAGAAAAAAATGTGGTGTGGTTCACGTAATAAGTTTTGCATTTTGTGTAACAAGAAATGTTAGTGCATTGCATGGAAAAATGACTTGTAATTAAAAAATTAAGTATAAACCTGTTTATTTTAAATTCCAGTAGCCTGGTCACTGGGCACTAGGGTTTTTTTCTGTATTTTCCTTCTCATTGGTGTAAATTCTGAATTGGTGGGTCTAGCCAGTTCCTGGGAGATACTCAGGTTTTAACTGTGCAAGTACCTCTTCTCAGAACTGGTAGCTGTCAGTGTTGTCAGTGTTACCCATGTTATTTTGAAATGCCACATTCGCTTCCAGAAATTTGGGCAGCAGGTGCCATAATAGCTGTACTCCTCTTGCAGATCACAATTTAAGCAAATGATTGCTAATTTGCTGGGGATTCAGCTGTGAAGCAAACTTCTAAAGGAGATATGGAAATGGCATAAAGATGCTAGCAACACTGATGCCTTTATCTGTGTTAGGTGTGTTTAGACAAAATACAATACATTTTCAGATTTAAAAAAAAAAAAAAAGTGTTAACCCACAAGTCAACTAACAGAACCACAGCACATTAGGAAGAGACTTTGACACTGTCGGGTTTTGTGACAGAGACACCGTGAACTGCAGGAATTGTCCTGTTCCTAATAAATTTCTGTCCTATACTCTGGATTGACCATCAGCATAAGCCTCACAAATGGGTTTCAAACTCATTTTTGATGTCTTTGTCTCTTCATAAAGCAATAAAGCAGTCTTTGTTCTTTCCCTGATTCTTTGATATGCAAGTAATCAGAATTAGGATCTCTATCTCATTTCTCTGCTGCCAGCAGTATGTAGTAATAACAACAAGGAAAATAGATTGATTAGGCCTGAGACAAACTTAGTTTATTGTGTGGCTGATTCTCTGTCTGCCTTCAAATAAGAAACTGAATAAGAATGTCACCCTTCCCAATTATGTTGACTCCATAGGTAGTGTCTTAAATTAAGTGTTGTTGCATTCCAGGGGAAGTTTTTGGTGACACTTTTCCTACGCTGTAATTCCACCTCTACTCTGAAAATCTATCTGCCATTGAGATTTTGATAGAGACTCATTCTTTGATGAGCCTCAGAGTGAAATGTATTGGGGTTGTATATTACAGCATTTGAAATGAAGAGCTTTCTTTTCATGCCAGTGGGGGCACCTGGAAGGATTAGATTCTGTCACTGTACAGTCCTGACACCACAGCAGAAGCAGATCTTTACAACAAGGAAATAATGAATCCCTTGGAAATAATGAATCCCTTCTGTATAATAGAAGGTTTTCATGTGGGTTAGATACATCTGCAACTTTGAAAACGCTTACTTTCAGTTTTCAATGTGCATGGAAGCAATTTGAAATCTTGTTTTCCAGCTGGTAGCAGTGTATCTGTGGTCAGCAATTAGTATGTTTTAGATGCATAGGTTAGGTAATGGACATAATCACAAAATCACAGAAGAACTGAGATAGCGTTTCTGGAGGTCATCCAGTCTACCCTCTTGCTCAAAGCGAGCTACTGTCAAAGTTAGATGTGGCTGCTCAGCACTTGTCAAGTCAAGTTTTTAATGTCTCCAAAGATGGAGATTTCACAACCACACTGCACAGATGTTCTGTTTCAGTTATTAACCAGTGTCTTTTCAAAGATAGAGAGCAGCTTTTACAAGACATGAGCCAACTCTCTCGGCAGCCTTAGATACATCCCAACTAGGCCCATGGACTTGTGAGTTTCCCTCTTGCCTAAGCAATCCCTAATTCAGTCTTTGTCTACCTCCATTCCCTAAATTCTGCCACTAAGCTCAGGCACCAGGACGACAGACCTTGCCACTGAAGACCAAAGCCAAGAAAGCATTGGGTACTTCAGCCTTTTCAGTGTCTTTCGTCTGGTTGCCCACCCCATTTAGCAGCAAGCTCATGTTTCCCTTGGCTTTCGCTGCTGGTGCAGCTGTAGAGGCCCTTCTTGTTACCCTTCACATCCTGTACCAGTTTTGGTGCCAGCTGACCTTTGCAAACTGCATCCCTGCCTGGCCAGGTAAGGCCTCTCTGTTTCTCCTGGGTATCCTCTCTCCATTTCCATCTCTGGATGGCTTCCATTTTGCACCGGATCTCGGTCAGGCGTTCCCTGTGGAGACACACTGGAATCCTGCTGTTCCTGCCCGCTTCCTTGCAGATTGGAGTAGACCGTTCTGCAACTTGGAGGAGGCTCTCCATGAAGATCACCCAGCTCTACTGGGCACTGGCCTTTCAGAGCTGCATCCCACAGGACTCTGCCCACCAGTGTCCTGGACAAGTTGAAGTCTCCTCTTGAGATTGGACTCCTCTTCCTCCTTTCCCTCAGGATCTTACACTGTACCATCTTGTGGTCACTGCAGCACATCAATGAAAAATTGATATTCCAACACCGTAATTTTTTCTGTGATTGCATGGTCTCTTGCTGATTAGGTATAACAAGGTGTATTTAATATTCATGATGTGAAATTCTGTGGCTATTTTTATGCAGCTTTCCCTCAAAGTTTTTTGAAAAGTCAAGAAACAATTTGTCTTTATAATTGCAGAGAGTGTAGAAAAAATTAATCTCCTTGAAAAATAGAGACATAAAGATCATAGTATGCCAAACAGAAAAATCCTAAACTGCATGAGAAAAAAATAGGCATATTTCATAACCAGATGAGCATCGTGCTTAAACAAGCTTAGAAAGACTCAAAACTTCCAAGGAAAAGCATACATAAATGTTAGATGTTAAGTGAACCTTGAATGGTAAATAGAGTTTTTAGTGTAATGCAATATTTAATTGTATTCCAAGAAAACATTGTCAGGACATTTACTTACGAAAAGAGTTATACTTTTGAAGGGAAATAAAACAGAAAAGATAATTTCTGCTATGGTCTATCTTAAATCAAAAAAATAAAAAAGGTTTCAGAATGTCCACCAAGAACGGTATCTGAAAAATGTCAATTACATCTTTTTTAATTATGAAAAAGCATGTCCGTAAACAAATTTGTTTCTAAATTTTCCACAAAATAAGCTAGAGCATTTTTTTCAGATCTTTTATTTTTCTTCAGCCCTTTTCCTATCAGCTCCAAATTCATTGTGTACTTTTTACTCCGACAGGGTTAGAAATTTAGACCAATCTTTTAAGAAAATCCCTCTGTGTAATCGTTTTACTACAGGAAAATGCAAGAAGATAAAGGGAGCACATAATACAAAAATTTTCACATTGTCTCTATTGCATTTTAACATTTTAATTATGTGTGTGCTTTCTAAACATTCATTATGAAAATAAGCTTCCTTAAGTAGAAAACTGTATTAAAGCCACCTCTGCTGACTCCAGGGGGTACTGAGCAGGAACCTGGTGAACGATTTTGGTTTATTTTTTAAGAATTGAGGGATGCTGTTGTATCCTAGGAGGTCTCAGGTCTGGAGATTATTGAGGATATTCATTATAAATACCCCCTGTAGGTTATTCTCATCTATCTAATTCTTTTGGATCTGCTTTACTGGCAACATTTAATTAGTGTTCAAGTTGTCCTTTGAAAGCCAAGGTTGCAGAAATATGTCTGTTTGCAGACAAAATATATGAGGACTCATTATTTCTGGGTAATGTTCAATGGCTTTTCCACCATATTATGTTCTGAGCTATTTTCAAGCACAAACCCAGAAGTCATGTTTATGGTTCCCCTTACAAAGAGAGGTCACCTTTGTGAGCATCACTCACGGCTGCAGTCTAGATGTGTTCCATTCAAGACAGAACGTTATTGAAGTTGGAAAAAGAGGAAGAAACAAGCCCTAAATGTATGGTTACAGTCCAGGCAAGGAGCAAGTGAATAGAATACTAAAGAAAGAAGATGTATTTGAAGCGCAGTTGCTTCAAGATTGTAGCAGGAGCTACTTACCTTGGTTTTCTTTTACTGCTGATACAGATTCTGTGACTTGAAGCTTTCCACACATACTTAAGTACTTTGAGATAGCATTACAGTCATTGCACAATGTAGGGGTTTTTTTCCATATTTGAAGGTGAGCAACAATGCAAAACTAACACATTAGAAGGTGTATTAATGCACTGTATCAATTAATTGGTTGTTCAGAGGTGCATGTATTTCATTATCATTGGTTAACGTTAAATTTGTATCATTTTAAGAATCAGTTTAACCAACCAAACCTTCTTCTAAAACACTTAAAGAAATACATCTAACAAATAATTTGACTTATAATATGTTTATAGGTAATGTCTATAACATGAATGAATGACTTGATTATCTTAGGTTGTACTGAGTATGCATTAGTCTACAAGGATCCCAACATATGTAAAGTGTCTTTCTATTTAGCAAGATATTTTACTGAAATTTTAAGTGACATACAGATGTACTGCTTTACCCATAAAGCAAACTTTGAGTCAGGAGCAGTAGTAGTATTTTGTTCATACTTCAATTAAAATAGTTGTCTAGGTAGCCTGTGAGGAGGGACGCACCTGAAGAAGGTGATCCATCCGAGATACTTCTTTTGGAATTAACTACCCTGTTGCAGAAAGCTTAATTTATGCATTGACCAAAGAAGGAGCATGGAAAACTACGTTAGAATAGAAACCTGACTTCTAGGTTGCTAAATTAAGCTCAATTAGTCCATTCCTTGAAACTGTAACAGCAGTAGATTAGTATTTGACGTCCTGTGGAATTCCACTGAAAGACTTTAATTGCAAAGCAAGAACTGAAAAAGGTGAAACTCATTAAGGGCTTTTCTTTCTTGTTGGCTGTGTTTTCTATTTAAGAGAAATGACTCAAAAACCTTTCTGAAATAACTCTTGCTTTGGCAAGTTAATGTCATGGCAAGTTTTCATCAAGAAGATCTGGAGGATTCTTTCAATCCTGCAGTGGAATTTCTGTTTTAATTTTGTATTACCATAAGAGTGGAGAGACGGAACCCTCCAGGATTTCAGGCTGCGTGTTGCATTTTAAGTGCTAACATGAATTTAATCAATACTGACCCTTCTCACCATCATCATGGAGTGGATGAGGATTCTGTCACTGCCATTTCACTCCGTGTGTGTCAGGGGACCAGTTTGCCTTGTCTGCATCCTCATAGCCAAATGCAAGTGCAAAAGGGAGCTCAGTGGCAGTGCCTGTCATCATCTTCTCACAGCAGCTGAAAATACCACTTTTCAAATGTAATTTCTGTCTCTAGGCTTAAATTGTTTCATGTATTGGATCAAGCAATTTTGGTAGAGTTAATGTTAAAGACATTCTTTCTTCATCAACATCACAGAGAAAAAATCAAGCATATTAAGCTATTAGCTATGATACTGCTTAGCAACCAAGAATCTTGAAACCTGCTTTTCCTGAAAAACGAGTCATGCAGACCTTTTAATCTGAAGGTACTCCATTATACTCCCAGTTTGGTATATAAATCCAGAGGCTATACCGACTTTGTGTCAGGCCTTGGTCTATGAATTGCTAGTGTTTTGGGTTTTAGATACATAGTGCTGAGCAAAGGGGCAAAATGTTGGGCCAAATTATCTGTAGGAGTTTTACAAGTGACATCAATGGAGCTAAGCTTTCTGACAGGGCATTTAATTCGCTACCTCTAATCAGCTGGCCCAAGCTGAGGATATGAGAACTCAGTTCCTGTCTGACTTGAGAGGTGTTGCTAGATATATAGGTAGATCTTCTACCTTTTGAGGTGCTTCTGCAACCATAATACAGAGATAACTTAAGTAGTTTAAATCATCTGCCACAATCTAACTGTGAAAACACAGATTTAGTATTGTCTGCCTTCTTTCTTGGCTGCCGTGGTGATGTGCTTCTGGTACTTAACCTAATATATTAAGATCTAATTCAGATCTCTCTAGATTTTAATTATTAATCTGTAATATGGTTTCAGAAATGCTTGCCTGCCTTCTCAAAGGTCTCTTAGAGTTAAGCTGAGTTGAAAGCTGCATAGAGATATTACTTGTTAAAATCAATACCAACTGTGGAAATTGTTATCTTTTAAATCCATTGTGTCTATGAAAGCATGCAGTCTCATATCCTTGCTCTATTCTTAGCAGAAAGTTGGCTGTCATGGTTTAGACAGGTTTGGGCTCAATAATTCAAATGTTTTGGAATGCTGAGAGCTTAATTTGTAAGTTTCTTTTCATGTTCACCATGGTGGATGTCCCCTGGAGTTTGCAAGTCTAGGGTCTTTTTGAAATTCCAAGGCTTGATGTGTCATCTGGTTGAAGTGTTGTGACATCATCTTATTCTGTTACCTTCTAGAAAGAGGAGTCAGCCATGATAAATTTCAGGTCAGTTGTTCTGTAACAAATTGCTTTATGGTAACTGAATGCAAGGTATGGACAGAGATGTGGAACAGCTGTGCCCAAAACACTGTACAAAGCGACTGTACAAAATGCCTCCTTCAGATGTGAACCAGCAAACTTTGCTCTCGTTAGCTTGTTCTGACAAGCAGGCTTACTGCGTCTCATACAACGCAACAAAAGCGTTGGCTTGTCTGCATGGAGGATTTACTTTGAAGCCAGATGCACTGATGTGAATGTTTCAGAGTAATTGTTTCCATTTAAAGTCATACAAATGGTTACCAAGCTTTGAGTTAATTATGAATTAACGCTTCCACATGATGGATTTTCTCTATATTGCGTGCCCTGCAATAAATGTTTTTCCTTCTTTGTGCTGTCGCTGCACGCCCTGCGCATCAAAGGATTACTTCCTGTTGGAATAGGTAGCAGGAGGTACCTACAAATCTCATGTCCTGTGTTTGGGGCAGGGAGGATTAGAGAGGAGGTGTCAGACTACAGAAATCTCATGATTTCTCTTTCCTGACCCCATTATCTTTCTCTTTTGGGATGACATTTCCAAATCGTAAAAGATTACATTGGGCAAGCCAGCCCTTCACATTGTGCTGTTGGTACTTGAATATTCTGTGGCTTGCGCATATGCCTTGAGGACATCACTGCAGGACAGCTACACTTACACAAGACAAGCACTTTGATATGGAGCAGTTTAACCAGCAGAAAGCAGGAGACAAGGAGGAAGACAAGACAGAGACAGCTTCAGGAGCTTGCTTGGGAAGTGCCAGTCTGTGCAGAGCAGTTTCTGGTTTTGGAGAAGCAGTATGGGCTAAGAGGACAGGATTATGCTGTGCATCTGGGGCTGCCAGCAAGGAGTGACTGTGAAGTATGAAGATGACAAGAGTTGCCATCACCACCGCACGCACAGAACTCACAGAGCAACTCTGCCCTTCCAGAATTGTGTGGCTGCCCTCACTGGGAAGTTTACAACTTCCTCGTCCTGCCAGTCAGTTGCCGACTGATTCAGCGCATACCCATCAGCTAATGAAGCTATTGTAATGGAAAACACAGCCATTTTTGAGAACATACATTTTTGAGAACATAGTTGTGTGGTGTAAGGCCTGTGATGCTTTGTGAAGACTTGTGTTACACACTACGTGGACAGTGGTCACACCGGTATTCCCTTTTATCCCGAGACAGTGCTGGACATTTGGATCATAGAAATTAAATGGTTTTTGTCTGCTGACAAAATAGCTTCAGGATGAGAGAAATACTTCTTTAAAATACCGAAAGGTAGATGGCAGTATCGAGCAAAAGACTTGTAGTTACTATGAATTATACCCAAATGCTGTATTTTGATAGAAAGACAGCAAAGGTGACGTCAAGAGCTGTGAGGCAAACATGATATTTTTATGGTTTTGTAAGTTGACCCTTGGAGGGTTGCGTTTGCTACAGGCGCCTTGTATCAGTGAAAGGCAGAAAGATTTTAATCTCCTGTTTTTAAGGAATGCTGTTTTGGGGGTGGCAGTTTGATATATGCACCAGTGCTCATAGGAAATGTAAAAGATAATTTAAACTGTTGAGAGAGAAGGGTGAAAAGACTGTGACCAATTTGCAATGTCTTGTGTAGTTTCATGAATTCGAAATGCCGTTGGTCTTTAGCTGTTAGTTCTGTAGAAGCTCCTGGCAGTGTCTGTATTTGAAGGGGTTTTGTGCATTTTACAAAAACTCATCTGTTTGTCAAATTGGAGAAAATAAAGCTAGCATAACTGTTAGTGTGGTGGCTCTGTATGTCTTTTTTGTAGCACAGTGAGAATGGAGGGGGGAAAAAAGCAAAAAATGAATAGCTTTTAAAAAATCTTGAACCATATAATTGGAAAATATGAATAAATGGAGGTCTTAAGCCCTTCTCCTTGGGGCTGCTTAGATACTATGGGCAGCTGGCATGTTGAGTGGTGGTGTAATCCTGTGTTTGCAGTTAAGGGAGCACTTTTTTTCCCTGTCAAGGTGGAATCGGCACTCCCTGAGGTGGGAAGGAGATAAGGAGAGTGACTGGGAAATGGGTAAAACCCTACTGAGAGCAAAGCGTCATGGAGAGGTCTTGTTAGCTCATGGCCCATTGGTATAATGGTGTGATTTTAATGAATTGTGTAATGGAAAGCTGACTCAGGAGTTCCTGAAGATGGCAAGACCTTTCTCTGGTTCTTTGGTGTGCTGATGCTGTGTCTTTCTGGCTTCCTGACTCTCAGAGTTAGTTCTTATTATCATAATCCTATTTACTTCCCCAATTACATTACATACATTACAGTAAAATAAAATGAAGAGTGATGCCTCCTGAAGCTGCGTGTGCCCATAAAAGTGGCAGTCCCTCGTAACATTAGGGTCCAGTTACCATGGCTGTCTCTGCACTTCCATTGCATATCCCTGCTCTGACAGCAGTGCTGCCTTGCAGTCAGCCAGAGGCACAGGGGGAGTGACAGTGCTTGACACCAGTAAATTGTAGTTGGCCTATGGAGCTGGAAAATCGTAAAAATAGTAGAGATGAGAAGTACCTGACTGAATACTAGTCTGAAAAAACTCTCTCAGTCCAAACTTCTTTTTGATTCAGAGATGTCTAGACTTAACTGTGACGTAAAAAAATTGGATCTGTCTCTCAGAGCAGTTGGCTTTAAATTTTTATGACTCTTTTTGTGTTGGCAATGCCTTATTTTTTTTTTTTTGGAAGCTTTTTCAAAAATATTGAGAAATAAGATCAAAAGGCTTAAGTTTGTCATTAGCAAGTCCTTTCTCTTTTCTGCTTCCCTCCAGTAAGAATAATTTTGTGACTCAGAGTGTCTCTTAGCAGTTGATAGTATAATGTAATTGGAATAGAAATGTTATAGGGACTTCTGTGTTGATTGATGGACGAGAAAACTTAGAACACAGGATTAGATCATATTTTTAATTTAGCAATAGTACAGCCAACAAGGACTCCCAAAATTGCCAAGAGATTGAGCATATCCAGCTAACTGTATCTGATAAGCCCAACCAGAAGGTTAGTTAAAAGGGAAGGAGAATTGTTTTACATATTCTTACTCGTTAGTCCCCAAAGTGAGATTCTTCAGTTAAATATTACTGTTGATTGGGATGACTCTGCGTCACAGTGGAAGGTCAAAGAACAGAACCAGTTTCTTATTAAATGAAGGATCTGAGACAAAAACTAGTAGAAAATAAAAATGTCTAAAAATAAATTCACGTTTAAAAATTATTGAATGCTTCAAAAGGCAGCTTAGCGCAGTAGATTTTTGTGGGATTTATTAGCTCTTTCTGGTCAACACATGAAAAATAGTGTAAGAGAAGCATTTTAGCTTCTGTTTTAGCTTTTTTTAGGCTTTTTCCTGAAGATACGATTCTCTATTTGACTTTTTGCTTGACTTGAAACATCCAAGTCTCTGCAGACCTCCTGGAAGCAGCAACAGTAATAGGGGAAAGATGAATCATGTGTATGTCACAGCAGGTAACTTCCAAAGGATGTTGGTCTTAGTCTTACTGTGTCTTCATGAGAAACCAGAGAAGCTGGTTCTGAGAAAGCAAGAAGTAAGAAATATCAAAATAGAGACAGCAAATACCAAAACAGAGACTGCAGAGATGAACCCAGATTGCCATCAACCTCCACTACCCCAAAGGCATATTTCTTACCTAGTGCGTGCTGAAATGTTAATTGTTCTGTTAGCTCTTATTCGTCTTCATGCAGACTAAAGCTTAATGTATTTTACTTAACTGCACAAGGGAAAAATCCCTGCAGTCCACTGTCTGTATTGTTAAATAAATAGTTAAAACCAAATTTGTTCAGCTTATGAATCAAATAAGACTCCAGGAGAGGCAAAGGTCTTGTCATATTATATCATAGAACTTACCTATTTTATGATGATCGCTTCAGCTTTTCAGCAGGTCTGTTACTCAGAAAGCAATACGCAAAAGGCAGTTCTTCTAGAGAAGAAAATTGGTTGCTATAGCAGTTTAAAATCCTTGAGGTCATCTGTATTTCATAAAAACTGTAGGAGTCATGATGTTTAATCGTTGCACTGAAATCTTTGTTCCATACATTGTCTTTCTGCTCAATGTTCTTTTCTAAGCATCATTAGTGTGCCTGAGACTTAAAAGGAAAATATCATCTGCCTGAGAGTTTATCAAGAATAATAGCAACAACTCTCAATTTTGGAAGACAGCAAAAATTAAAGCTGTTTGTTAATTGAGTTAGCAGTCCAGTTTCTTTTAATTCTTTATCTTGTGTCATTCTCCTTATGGCTCAGTTTTACATGGAAATTATACTTTTGTGACTAGAAATACCCTTTTGTTCTGCATTTTATCTGAAATTCTGTTTGTGTTCAAAGCCTTTAATTAAATATTAGGACAAATGTGTTAGTAAAGATACCGCTTTTTGCTCCTTAAAAAGTATTGAAACAATTTCTTAGTGTTCTATGCCAATTATAGTCATGTTACAGTGTCCAGCAGGCTTGTTGGGTTCATTAATAATTCATACAAACTGCCATGGGTTTAAGGAAGGAACTATACCACATACTGACATATGGGAGTGCAAGAAAATTCAACATAGTCTTTTGCAACCATTTTTATGCTCTGAGGTCCGTACACTGAGGATGCACTTTGCTAATGTAAGTCTTAGAGCTGTTTATTGGACATGCATGCAGTATGTCTTCTGCATAGTATGTCTTCTGTGTATGTATGTATGCATTTGCATATGTTTGTATGTATGTGCAGAGGGAGGGAGGAACGTGATTCGTAAAGCTTTATTATCATGGATTTGGGATGTGTGTGTTAGAAACAAGAACCTGAGGTTCTGCAGCTGATTAATCTAAAACCTTGTCATGACGTTATATGTGGTTTGTACAGCCAATCTGTTACACGGAGAGTTGTATTAGAGAATTTTAAAATGTTTGTTTGAAATATTTCCTGTATCTCTACCTAAAAGTGATAAATAAAAGGTGCCAATTCTGACCTGTCATTGTGATCCTCTCCAGTATTAGAAACTCATGTGTCATTTCTGTTTTACTAGGAAAATGCATGTTAAAATAGAGAATCATGTGAACGTAGGGGTTTTTTTTATAACCCGTATCATTTTATGAGTATTACTAGTTTTAGGGGGAGGGGGAGCTAGAATATTAGTGTTCATAGCATATACAGACTAGCTATGGATATATGTATATAAGCTGCATACGTTTTTCTAAAGATACCTAATACAGTTAATTTAATCCCTTTGGGGATTGCCTCACCTACAGGAGAGGCTGTGGGTGTCATGAGGCTTTTGTAAGTCAGGCAGCAACAGCTGGAGCTACAGCTCCTGTGAGATGCTGAGGAATTCAGGAGGTCAGTGTGATCCAAGGCAAAGCTGGTGCTTCAGGCTGCCAAAGTAAGCATGTCAGTATTTTATAACAGAATCATAGAATAGTTTGGGTTGGAAGGGACCCCTTTAAAGGTTATCTAGTCCAACCCCCCCTGCAATGAGCAGGGACATCTTCAAGTAGATCAGGTTGCTCAGAGCCCCATGCAACCTAACCTGGAATGTTTCCAGGGATGGGGCAGCTACCGTCTCTCTGGGCAACTGTGACAGTGTTTCACCACCCTCAGCATAAAAAATTTCTTCCTTCTATCTAGTCGAAATCTTCCCTCTCTTAGTTTAAAACCACTCCACCTTGTCCTATCAGAACAGGCCCTGCTAAAAAGCTTGTCCCCATCTTTCTTGTAAGCCCCCTTTAAGTATTGAAAGGCTGCAATAAGGTCTCCCTGGAGTCTTCTCTTCTCCAGGCTGAACAACCCCAAGACTCTCAGCCTGTCCTCATAGGAGAGCTGCTCCAGCCCTCTGATCTTTTTTGTGGCCCTCCTCTGGACCCGCTCCAACAGGTCCATGTCTTTCCTGTGCTGAGGGCTCCAGAGCTGGATGCAGTACTCCAGGTGGGGTTTCTCCAGAGCAGAGTAGGGGGGCAGGATCGCCTCTCTCACATCCTGGCCACGCTTCTTTGGATGCAGCCCAGGATACAGTTGGCTTTCTGGGTTATGAGCGGACATTATTGACTCATGTCCATCTTTTCATCCACCAGTACCCCCAAGTCCTTCTCAGCAGGACTGCTCTCAATCCCTTCATCCCCCAGCCTGTATTGATACTGGGGGTTGCCCAGCCTAGGTGCAGGACCCTGCACTTGGCCTTGTTGAACCTCATGAGG
>VWZL01005013.1:27154-116915 GCA_013396915.1 Stercorarius parasiticus | reverse complement strand
TGTCAAAGGCCTTACAGAAGTCCAGATAGACGACATCCATAGCTCTTCCCTTGTCCACTGATGTAGTCACTCCATCATAGAAGGCCCACTAGGTTGGTCAGGCAGGACTTGCCCTTGGTGAAGCCATACTGGCTGTCTCGAATCATCTCTGTGTCCTCCATGTGCTTTACATTTTTCTAGATGGAGCAAAAATCTGCTGAGGATACTGACCTGCCCTCACTATCCTGAAGCAAAACCTCTCAACTTTTTCTGTCTTTATGGTGCTGTCCACTGGGGTGCGGCAGATTCTTGTACTTCCAGGAGTTTACAAGGGAAGAATTTGTGAGCTGTATCATCAGAAAATTTCTGCTGGTGGGTTATGAAGCCCAGGTGTCCACCCACTGGGGCTGTGGACCAAATACCATGTCTGCACTCTACAGGGGCCAAAGCTCATCCTCATCTCACTCCAGCCCATGGCACTGTGCACCGAAAGAGCAGCGTTCAGCTCCCAAGCAGGCAGAAACATGCCATGGACAAGAGAGTGGTGGAGCCCAGGACCTGCAAGATCACACTTTCCAACCCCTGTGCTGAGAGGCTGCATGGGCAGGGTGTAGAGGGACCTTTGGGGAACGTGACTGTCAGATCAAGGAAGAAAGACCAACTGTGGGAAGAGAGAGGTGACTGAAGAGACCGTGGGAGAAGGTTACATATAGGGCATGAAGGTTAACATACATGGTGCCTTCCTCTCAGAGGCAGTCCTGCTATCTGTTGTGTGTTTTGGTTGGGGATGGCAGTCCTTCACGGTCCAGTCTTTGTTGTCAGACTTCCTTGCAAGCTGTTGGTGATGCATAGCATTTGGTAGAGCAGCCTCAAAGAAATCCTGTGGTGCCTGCTATCTTGTAGTTAACTGTGCAGCATAGCGTTGCAGTAACCTCTCGCTGATGGCACCACTGTCACATGGCAATAGCTGGCCAAATTCCAGAAGTTCAGAAATTTAGGGAAAGGAGCTTTGAAAGTCATGTGCTGGCGTTGCAAGGCAGGTGCTATTCCCCAGCGCAGTGTGTTGAATATGGCCTCTGGTAGTAAAAGCTTTGCTCCAGAAGAAGTCTGGCCAAGGTGAAGCACAGGGTGGATGTGCCTGTTGCTCGGAGCAAATACATTGAAGCCATTATTGTGAGTGTGCCTGTCTCGATCCCCTTGGCTCGCAGAACTGAATCTCAGCCTAGAGTGAAACTACCAGAGGCTGTTAAGAGGCAGCATTTCGTACCTTAGCTTGCCATTGCACTAAATAATTCATTGAATCTGACCTTTCAGAGCAGTACATTGTAGCTAACGGAATTAATATAAAACGGATATAAAAAGGAAACTAATATCAAGTGGGAGCAGGGAGGCAATATAAACTTTATACATAACCACAGAAGGTCAGCAGTGCTGTCTGTTCTTCAAAGTGTGCCAGTAATTGGACGTAGTTTGGGAAGAGCAGCAAAAATGAAGAAGTTGTCCCTTTTATGAGAGACGTAAGAAGCTCAGCCTACTTAGGTTATTGAGGAGAGATCAAGACGGCTGTATCTGCTTGTGGACATCTGAACAAGGAAGAACTTGGATAGCAGGCACCTCTTCAGCTTGGTAGAAAAGTACAGTCCAGCCCTAAGAAACTGCAGCTAGTAACACCCAGAGAGATGCGAGGGAGAGCGTTGTGCCTCATTCTCTGTCATTTCAATTCTTTAAATGAGAATCTTGTATCTGTTTGGAAAGATGTGCTGCAGCTCAAGCAGAAATTAAGGCCCTCACAAAACATTGACCAACTACGGTTATCGGGGGAGTTTGTGTTTTGCAGGAAGCCAGATATAAGTTTTATGTTGTTCTTAGGATCTTCGAATGCATAGGAGTACTGAGACTGGCCTATCTCATACCTGAATTCTGACTATGAGCAGCTCAAAAAGCTGTGCTCAGTCCCTGTGGGATTATCAGCCTTTACCGGGAAGGTGTGACTTTTCTGCGAAGGCGGCAAATCTTACAGCAGTAACTTTCTGCTCTTGGGCTCTTGCTCAATATCACCCATGTCCACGTTCTGTCTACCTGCACTTATCATCACACAGAGTGTCTTTCAAAGGCTTGCCTACAGCTGGATGTGTTCTCCTGCCTTGCAGCTTCACCAGATACTGATGCTATGCAGGACATGACTTCTTTTTTTCCTTTTTTTCTTTTTTCTTTTTTTTCTTTTTTGAAGTGTGTGTTATTTCACTGGAGCTAGTGAGCTGTTTTTTGAGTGGTAAGTCGGGAAGTCAAATGCAGCATGATAAGCAGTTACTTTTCTGGTACGCGGTTCTGAACATACACAGTTTACAGTGTGTTTCCTTCAGCTTTTAGTACTAATTTTTTTTTCTGCGCTGAATGCTTGGAAAAGTTTTGTTTTGGCAATTATAGCTCTGAATGTCAGAAACAGTAGGGAGAAATAATAATTTGGTTTGCTTGTACTGTGGTGAAGATTATGGCATAAATGCCCTAGTCTGGTAGGATTTACTGATCTAAGACTTAGTTTTTATTTGAGCAATGGTTTATTTACAGTAGGGATTAATTACTCCTAATGCCTTGATTAGAAAGATGACATTTTACCAAAGGGCAGCGTGTGGTGGCTACTTTGAGTAGCTACTTTACTGCACATTTTTAAAATGTATTCATATGTTACACTTCACATATTTCACAGAAGTCATAGTCTATTGAGTAAATAGCAAACTTTAAAAAACTATTCCAATATGTGCCTGTGCAAGTGCTTGATAAATGCTTCTGAACAGTTAAATTGTCTCAAGCAAAAAATATTGGGATTTTGAATTGCCTGCTGTCTTCATGGTACTCTCTTGGTGACAGATTACCAATATCTCCGTGAGAGTTTTTCCTTCAGCTGCTGCTTTAGAATAATTACAGTGCTTTTGCATATATGTCATTAACAATGAGGGGAAAAAAAAGCTCTTGTCAAGGCTGTTCATTTAGATATCTGGTGCATGAGGCATGATAATATGAATTTTCCAGTAGGATACAGATTGTTGCTCGTGGTGCACCACCAATGCGCTGTTTTGTTATTTCAAAGAAGGTGATATCATTATAAACATGGATTTTTATGTCTAGCTTAATTTATAAAGACAAATGTCAGTGGCTCTTCGGTCAAAAATACATTTGTTATGATAGCTGTTTAACAATATTGTTATTATTGTAAATAGAGCAACCAAACATAGCATTTCACAATTATTAAACATGATACAGTGGTAGTTATAGTGCTTTTCCCCCCTATCCTGCCAGAGCCAGATAAATTAAAACTCCTGCCCATTAAACAGTCAAGTGCAAATAACAGCTTTATAAATTAATTATTTTTTATTTACCTGAGATAGATGATGGATTTGTTTTTGCAGGCACAGAGAATTGTGCCCATTTTATTTTTTGTTTAGGGACAGCAATGAACATGATTAATATTCTGTATGTTGAATCTATAAATTATGTGTCCATAACTATAAATGCTAAAATGTATACTGCCTGCTTCTAGAAATACTTATCTTTTGCTTTCTGGGAAGAAGTGCCTGCTTGTTTCACGCTTTCTTAAGGGAAACATTTGACAAAGATCTCTTAAAAGGGACAGGAAAAGTGTTGCCTTGCCACCTGTGCTGTGCTCTCTTGGGAACTATGGAGCAATGTTCATTCTCCAGCAAAATGTGTCTGATCCAAAGCCTGCTGAAGACAGGGGAAGTCTTTTGATGGATTTCGGGGCGATTTGGATGAGGCTGTTTATGGATTACCCCATGGATTACTTGTAGTGGCTCTACTTGTACCCTGCCATTTTATTTAAGATATAGCTGTTAAATGGTGGAATAACACACTTTAAGAAAGCATTTACCTATTTGATCCAGGGTAATTCAAGGAGTGGTTTTGTGACGTGCCATTCCCGGTGGCTACCCATGCTGGCTACTGCAGATCCCTTTCCCATAACTCTCCCTAATTCTCTCCCTCCCCGTTCCCATCACTCTCCCTTCTCTGAAACTGGGTGCCTACCAAGGGCTTCAAAAAACACGAGGTGAAAATTAGATACTTCAAGTTGGCTAAAGCCATTTTTAAGGTAATGCTGTATGTTACAAAACAAAACCATAGAGGAGCAAGACACTGGAGGAGTTTTTAGTGTGTTAGGTTTTATGACTGTACAAATGACAATAAATGACAGTTGTAAATAAATGAAACATGTAGAGGTTTAAAATTTTTGCAGTCGGTTTGTGCCTCAGTAGGATGGTCTATGCACTGGCTTTACTACCATTTTTTCCCTGCATCATCCTCTGTTTGTACCAATTTCACACCAGCATCTCTGGGGCAGGGTGCAGATGTGTGTGGGGCGCAGTGGAGGGCTATCATAGCTTGCAATAGCAGCCTTCAACTTCAATTTCGAGCTACAAGAGAAAAAAACAGTGGGTATTTTTTATGTAGTTACCAAACAATAGCAGGCAGGTGGAAGTCCTTTCCCTGTATTTCTCTCATGAGTCTGAATTAAACCATTAGGTAATTTTGCTATGAGTTGTGGCATTTATGTGAATGGGTGAAAGTCCCAGTCTTGTTTAAGTGGAAGAGCCCAGTCCTGTAGACTGCAGAAAGAGCATAGAATCGTAAGCTCTGAAAGACCAAAAATGCAAAAACAGAAGATACAAGGTTATCATAGCTGGCATCGTGGCTTTTAAGTCATGGTAGGCTTTGATACGCCATTATTAATGTGCGAGTTTGACAGTACTGAGATAAAGTTTCTGATATAAATCGGTTCATCTTCTTTTTCCTGAGGCTGTTTTACTATGAAAAGAGGTTAGAGGGGGAGGAAAAGGAGACCGTGCCCGGGAGAGCTGCCTTTGCCACATCTCCTCTGCTACTTCTGTCTTCATCCTCTTCCTCACAAGTGTTGCATGTAGTTTAACCATTTATCAGATGGCTTGTAGCAGTACCTTTATATGCATCATCACTACCATCTTTACAGTAATTATAATAATGGGAAAGTTTTTGAAATCAGATTTCATTGCTTTTCATGTTTCTCTTTTTATTTTCCTTAAGCTAATTGGTTTAGTTCTCCAGTCCTCAGTACAGTGTTAGAGATGGAAACCCAAAGGAGGCTGAACCAGAAATGCCTCCCTATTTCAAATTCTGACCTACTAAAATTGAGTTTAAATAAGTAAAACAAAATACGTGGTTAATTGATAGCACCCTTCTTTACAACATATATAGTAATGCACTTTTCAGTGAAATCATCTGCCTTCCTGAGCTAAGCATTTTGTGCGGAGAAAATTCATTAGATTTAGAACTTACAGTTGCATTCCATGTAACAGATACTTCAGTGGTGATTACTGAAGTTCAGGACAACTTTGATGAAAAGCAAATGTCGACCAAAAATGTCAGTACTGTGTGTACTGGGTAACCGCTGAATGTGAGCATTATCACAAGCTTTTAAGAAACAAATTAATCACTTGGAAGGGGAATGCAACAATTTAGGAACCGCCAGACCAAATCAGATCCAAAGTCCATTTATTCCAGGATTTTGTATCTGGTAGGACTGGTTCCAGTTGTTTCAGAGAAAGGTCAGAGAGACTACGCAGTGACTTGTTTACAGAATATTCTCTCTTGGGGGAGATTTCTTTCTACAACCCTTTTAATTAGAAAAAGCATAAACATTTTTTTCCTCCCTTCATGTTTCTGCACGTCCCCTAACAGTCCTGAATACTCGTGGTAATTTCTGTTTTGGTTTTTTTTCCCTTAAAAAGCAGCACGACAGGAGCCTATAGGTTCCTGTTTTCCTGTCTTCTTTCAACACACTGTAACCTACAACATCATCTTCTCTTCATTGGCTGCACACGTAATCAAAGACCTCCTTAATGAATATATATAATATGGATTCTTCAAGTGGAAGCCATAAACTTACCATTGTCTTAATCTTTCCCTTCCACCTTCCTTGCTGTAGTGCAGGAATGACTCTGTGCAGATCTTACCCTTATTCTGCAAAGGGAAAGGACTCATATGTTTCCAGAGCAATATAATTTTCTAAATTACTTGTTAGTAATTTGTAGACCGACAGGTGGTAGGTGGCATCTGAAGGAGCCGTAATATTTCCCAGCCTAGAACACGGGAAGAAAAGACTGCAGACTGGAGAGGAGACGTTCCTTTCTGCCCTTTCTCCTCACAGTGAGCTCGGGGGGGAGGGAGGTAGCCTACCACTCCTTCCATCTCCTTCCCCAAGAGCCAGCCCAGATAAAAGGAATGTCAGGGCTAAAGTCAGCATAACATAGCTGTAGGCATCCATAAACATCTCCAGTGTCCGGCTTTGTGTAACCAATGGTTTTGTTGTGCAGGCCACCAAAACATGTGTGGCCTTTGGGAGGCCTGGAATTTTTTGCCCATGAGCAGAAAAGGAGGTGGTCTTCAGGCCTCTGCTCAGACGGGGACACTTCCCCGACGTTCCACTGCCCCAACTACACAGCACTGCAGGCGAAGCACAAAGTCACCGCCGCATTTTGCAAAACGTTGAGGTGCATCAGGCTGAATAAATAGGTTAATGATATTGGCAACAGCAGCATGCAGAACAGCAAAGCAAAAGTTAGACATTTGGTCTCACAGGATGAAACAAAGAACTAGGAGACCGTATTGTTTCTAATTGCCTTTAAAAATGCTAATCGTACATCGTTCAAATGCTGAACTTCTGGATTTTGAGGGGCAAAGATCCCCTTCATAGGTGACCTTCCTGAAACTTCCCTCCTGGAGATCGAATCTTCAGAAAAGCCACAGGGAAGGTATGAACTTTGAATGTTTCTCGGGAAGCTGTGTCTGGGGTGAGGGTAGAGGGAGGAAAGCAAACAAATAAATCCTCTCAAAGCTCTCTGATCTCCCTCCTCCACTTTTCTTTTTAATGATTAGTTTTGAGAATCTGATTCTATAAGGATACTTCTCTCCCCTGCCTCTTTTCTTTGTATGATTTTGTGGCTGTTGATCCTTTGTAGACTAAGAGCTCATGCCCTGAGATTATCTTTAGCATCACTGAAATACAAAAAGTCAGGATAGGACAGAATTAGGGAATGAAAAATACCTTGAAAATAAAAGGATTTGCAACGTTTAAGAGACTTTTAATAGCTGGATCCTTTTCTGGAGAATCACAGATTAATAATTTTGAACTTCTTTATTTTTTATCCTTCTCTTGCCATATATGACACGAGGAGTTCATGAAATGCACCTGGCCAGTTTTGTATCTAATTTGGTTTGCAGGTGATAAAAATGTATTATTGGTGTTCTCTGACCTGTCTGTTTAGATCTTGTTCTTGCTCTCACCCACTTTTTGCTGACAGATTCAACCAAAAGGCCGAAATTATGCATGAGGATGGACTCTGTTCTCCTTGCTTACATGTATGCAAAAATCTACTGACCTGTAGATGTGAAGAAACTGTGAGCCAATACTTGTAATCTAGCACTTTGCATCAGCAGTAAATGCAATTTTAAAATAGTGTTTTAATTTGCTTTTTTAGAATCGCATTTGCAGTCTAATTAGACTCCAGAGAACTCGCCAGGTTGCCCAGAAAAATTACTATGTGACTACATAATGAAGAGTATTATGTCCATTGGAACATAGGAGATGTTACAGTGGTTTCTGTCAGACTCAATTTTGACAAGTCTATTTTTAATCTTGCAGTTTGACATATAGCCTTTAAAGAACGTGTATCCTTTGCATGCTAAATCCTCTGTTTCTTTTCCTTTGAGAACTGAATTTTAATGCACGTCCTTGGAACAAGGAATTTATTCTTGAGCAGATAGATCGTTGTCTCTGTGTACAAATGAAGAAGATAAGACTTTTGAAGCTTTTTTTTGATGCTTATCTCATGATTGCAGCTGAAGTGAGGGATATCTGTGGTGCCTAGCGACTTCATCCACTAGCTTTAAATGAAAGTCCTCAACAGCCTAAAGATGAAACAGAAGTATCAGCTGTTCAAAAGAAGAATGGGGTACTTAACCAAGAGAAGAAAGCTGCAAACCCCTAAGGTTCTTCTTTATAGGAGTTATTTTGTAGAAGGAAAACCTTAATATCGCATAGTTTTTTGACTCGTTGAAGTTGTTTCATTTGCTTATATGGGAGACATTTTTATGCGGCATACTGGAGTTGGCTCAGACTACAAGAGCCAGCCCTGCAGTGGCCAAAGCCAGGTAGGTGGAGCTGAGGTGCCTACAGCCCAGTGTGCAGCCCACAGAGCAGCCTGTTGCTTGGTTTGTGCCTGTGATTTTTGAACAACAAAGCTGCTCCCATACCTGATCAAAAATTCACCTCTATGAGCTCCAGCTGTTTAAAGTTGGGCCTTTAGCCCAGAGTGGTCTCCTGTAGCCATGCTGAAGGTGGGAGAAACTATTTGCAGCTGTCCATCTGATTACAAAAAGCGGCTAGAGAAGTTCTCTAAGTGGTACCTCATGCCATTAGACAGCTCGAGGTGAATCTCACCAGCGAAGTCCTGTTAGGAGGGATGCTGGGGGTGGTTGGCTGTGCTGGATCAATGGAGCATCTCAGCTGCTGTCTCCCATCTTTTCACCATTTGCGGTGCACAAGCGAGTGTCTCCCTGCTCCACCCCAGAAACCTGCTGGCAGCCCGCGCAGCCCACGCTGGCAGCCCTGGCTCCTGCCCAGAGGAGATGCTTATTGACCGGCTGATTCAGAGCTGCAGCAGCGGTGTGCCCTCGCCCCTGTGGTGTAATATATAAGACAACTCTGCTTGCTTAAGCTTTTTGTGTCAAATCATGTCTCCATATAGTAGAGCAGTAATGCTGGTCTCTGTGGCTGGGGCCATGGTCCTGCAGCAGAGGGGCTCAGCTGCCGCCGGGGAAACAGAAGCTCCCTGTCAAGCCACAGGGGATGTAGATCTAGCTAGAGAAAAAAAAAAAAAATACAAGTATACTGCATAAATTATTTAGAAAACGCCTATAAAATTAATTTAGCAAGTCGCATGAAGTCAGTCCTTTCTTCTTTTTTCCCTATACCAATATCCATCTTCCCTCCTACCACCTTCTGGCTGCAGCTATATGGTGAGTTACGTATTCACCTCCTCCACAAACAGCTTCCCTCCTCCCCCTCACCATTTTCTTAAAGAGCAGAGAGATGTTTTACCGCCCTCCTCTTCAATCCTGACCGTTACCCACAGCTTGAAAGGAGCACGAGAGGACAGTGATGAAACTGGTTAATTTTCAGGGGTGTTTTTTTCTGCGGTGCTGCGGAGGCGGTGGGCTGGGGCTGGCCTGGATGCAGCACGTGTGCGAATCCTATCCCCGAGTGAACTTCAATCTGGCTGGTACGGATAACAAAGCACCGGCTTGGCTCTGCAAGCGTGGGCGTTTTCTGGGGGGTATAACTGATACTGAAGAGGTCGGCATCATATTTTTACTGCTGCTGTTGCCCATCCTACCTAGATTAAATCTCACACTGGTGCGTCCGACTGCGCTGCAATTATGTCTTCGTTTTCTGTGTGGATAGAGGAACACAACCGTTCAGCATTTTATGCCTGATTTGTGTCTTCAGGGTAATTTTCTTCTCCCCTTTTCAAACACGCCTTCCACCCCCTATGTTTTGCAATATTTTTGCATTTATCAAGGAAGAATTTCATCTTAAGTGTAATTTAAGTTTTATCTTAAGGACCACGTTTATGTGCAGCGTACATTTGCTTAGTAACTTTTCAGTGAGTCTTGTATGAGTGATTGTTTGTCACATGGGAAATGTAAAACAAATTATGTAGTTCTAGTGATACAAAAGGGGGAAAAAGAAAGCGTATAACAGCATAAATAGATTATGAAGTTAACCAGCATAAATATTTAGATGTATTAAATGAAAATTAACAATAGGAATTTGAAAGGTTGGACAGAGCTTAAAATAGAATAGATTTTTAAAGTCATATCTTACTGATTTTAGCACAATAAATAAATACATCCTTAAAAAAAAGAGTGGTGAACCTTTGAATTGTAAACATTCTGGATATATGGTATATATTCATGGCAGGACTTTTTAATAACTAATGCAATTTAACAGAAGCAAGTGGTTAACTGGCTGGCAACAATTCTGACTCAATTTCTCCTCACATCAGTCTGCATCTTAAATATACCAAGTAATGTGTGGGGACACAAACACAGGCAAACAGGTTGCGTGTTGGGACTGCTGCTGTCTGAATTACTGTGCCACGTGCATGGTGGCTTAAGAAGCGTAGCCTCTTTGGCCGCCCATTCGAATCATCATAAAATCACATTTGCCATCACTTACGCTGCTTCAGTGGCACATGGATATGTCTTTGGCATCCGACCAACCAATTTTCTATTCCAGACTCAGTAAGCAAAAATCATTCTGCGTTAGTCTCTGCAGCTCAGTATCCATCGTCTAACCTTGCAGATATTAAAGAAGAATAATAATGCCCACAAAACTGAAACCACTGGCCGCTGAAACTTTTCTTAATGAGGAATTGAATGAATCTTGTTTCGTTGGAACATCTATTTCTTAAAACTATTTCCTTCAATCTTTAATTATTTAAAACATGCTAATAGCAATATGATCTACAACAAAGAATAGAGATGCTCTTAGATTGGATCAGATAGTCTGCTTCAAAAAAACAGATAAGACTTAAAAGCAAAAAATAATAGTGTTCAGGCATCTGAAAGAAAAAAAACATTTACTCTTTGAATGCGTTTTTCTTAAGGAACAATAATAAAGCCAATAATATTGAACTGAGAACAGTATATAATATAGTGCTCGCAAATACAATATTCTTCAGAATTCAAGAGCTTTATCTCATTTCTCAATGAATCTTCCTCTTCTTAATTTCTTTTTCTTTATTGGCTGGATTACTTAGAGCTAAGATAATGTCTATGAAGGACTTCTGACATGAAATAGCCCTATGTGAATTTTATGCATTATTAATAAAAACTCAGATAACTCTCTAAAACAAGATGCTCCTAAAGCATTTAACATTTAATCAGCAAAATTTATCTGATGTTCTGCTTTTTGAAAAGCATTAAGGAAAAGAAAAAATTGAATAGCTGCAGGAATGAAGGATGTATGTGAAGGCCTGACCTTTCATTACTACATACACAATACCCTAACCTGAAAGTGAAAATGCCAGTGCCGTACAGATTATGAATAGCAGCCATAATGATTTCTGTTGCTTCAGTACAAATGAAAATGAAGCTCTGATCATAAAAGATTACAGTTAATTTGTCACATAGTAAAAGTATCTTTAAGATTTTCTCATTTTTAGTAATCTTTCCGCCTCTTTAATATGTAATTCCCATAGATCTCTTTTGCAGTCTTATTGATACAGGTGTCATTCCTCTGTGGTTTCTGACATCTTCAGCTGTCTTTTATTTCACTTCCTTATTTCCGATTTGAAATGTGATTTTAGAGCATGTGGTCTCCTTCTTTCTCAGCAAGGAACAGCAATTTTCTATCAGAGTTTATTTTAATTCATTGCCATGATTATTTATTCAAAGTGTTTGGCATTAGATAATGCATTTTATTGAATTACTCTTCTTATTGATCTCTTAGCTGACATACTATCTAGATTGACCCAACCTCACAGTGCAAAATGCTGCACCAGCATATACAGTAAATCTACTCTGTGTTCAAAGTACGTCCACCAATGACAAAAATCAGAGTAGGGGGAGGCTGTTGGGAGAGTAGAAACACTAATGAAGCGATATTTGCGTTATAGTAATATCAGTATATCAGCTGCCTAACTTTTGTCAAGCGAAGGAGAGCTCCGCTGGAGGCAGGGTTTCATTGTCAAAGGCAGCAGCATCAGTTTGCCTACTGACAGAAGATGCCGTGACCATCACAGCAAGTGCGCTTCCCTTCACACCCTTTCGTGCCACTGTGGCCATAAGCAGTCACTTGTCACTCCAACTTGGGTTTCGTGCTGCACCTTGCTTGTTCAGTCACCAGTGCAGTTTTGGCCTGGGCATGGAGTTACATTTCTGTGAAATTAGGCTGTAGACGTGTAGAAGTTCTTGTTGGCTTCTTTGTGAACATTGTGGCATCTGCTGAAGGAAAGACAATACCTGATGCTGTATAAAACCCGATTTAATGATGTTTCTGAGCATGCTGGTACTGTGGTAGACATTGATCACACACTGCTCCAGAGCTGTGCAGCACACAGCCGCAGATTTTTCAAGCCGGTACGGGAAGCCTGATTTAGTGTATTGTCAAACCATGACCGTAGCTGTTGGTCTTTTACTACTGATTTTTTCCCTTATACTGTGTGACTATTCAAAGAATTATTATTTCTCTTTTATTCTTTTTTCCCCATTGTCAAGGTGTCTTCGTCTTAAGCATGCTGCTCTGCCACTTATAATGAAAAGAAGTAGCCCAGTATTGATGAAATCAAAACTTTCGCTTCCCACCAGGCATGAGAGATCTGCTGCAGCCAGACTAGAGAAAACCATTATTATGTAAAGGAATGATTGTTACTTTGTAACACAGTGTCAGCAAAAACAGACACTAAAAATAAACTACTAGAAGAGAGAATTTCTTTCTTAAGTGAAAATTTATGTTGTGTCTCTTTGAAAGAAAAAAAATAAGACACCAACAAGGGTTCATTATGTGAATAGTAGAGTTATATTTGCTCCCTGAAACATCCTTTTCAATCGCTAGATTGTATTGTGGTATGTATTGTGATACTGAGATAAGTGAATGGAATAACACCAATTTTGGGGATTTGGAAAGTTACCTCATCATTTCCTTGAGTCCTTTAAGCTTCATTATTTTGTCTGTTTCCACTGTTGAGGTAAAAATTCAAATTATTTTGTGACTGCATCAAGAAGGCTAAGCAACTGCTGAAAATTCAGTAGAGCACAAAAAAGCCTGTCTTAATCTAATTCAGATAATGTGATAATCTGGGGCCTGTGCAGAAAAGTACTCAAGGTGTTTTAGCCCTTTTCTTTCCCTCTCCCAGGTAAATGAACTCTGAATCCAGTTGGAACATCCAGATGTATTTACAAACATTTAGAGAATTAGAAGAATATTGTAATTACCTTCCGCATTTTTCAAATTAGATTTTGCTGTGGCCACCTATGCACAGAGTCATGATGGCTCCATTTTTGAAAGTTGAAGTTAAGAAATGACAGAGTTATCGGAACAGATTTCATAATCATTGCTAGGTCGCTGGTGGCTGCACCAGAGAACTGGTTCATGCCACTGCTTTAAAGCATAATCTTTCATGTCAGCGTTGGGTTGGATTTTGTGGAATGGTTAGAATTTACCATGTTGTGCGTTTTGTTCTGCAACCCTGGTGTTTCAGGACAGTCCAAGTTCCTGGAAGCCCTCAGTAAGTGTGTTAGTGGAAAAGATAAGTTATCCTAAGTTAATTGCAAGGGTTTAACGTAGCCGAGTAGTGTGTGCGGTGGGCAGCTGTGGGGTGCCTGCAGCTTCTACACGTGGGCAGCTGCGGAATGGGGAAATGGAATTGCACTTAGCTCACTTTGAAACCCTGTCTGAAAGGGCTTGCTCAAAATGCCCACGGAAATGCCCTTTAAAAGTCATTGCAGTCTGATGGAAACAACATAGTCTGACAAATAAAGATGGGAAATTTTCAGGGGAGTGGAACTGCCCTTTGCATGGTGAGACCACCCTGTTCTGTGAATATTTTGGTTTGGTAGTATTGTATAGTAGCTCCATAGCACCATTCCTGAAGATATCTCAACAATAGACATCTTGGGGCTGGCTTATATTGCACTTTGTTCATTACACTTTGAGAATTAACTTTTCCTCAGAGCTTCTGAGGCTTTGGCAGTTAATGGTAGGGAAACGTTGGCTTGGATGAGTGACCCGAGAGACCAATATTATCCTGCTTTATCTGTCTTTGATCCCTTAAAACTAATGTGCAGAAAGTCTAATTAGAAGAGGACAGCTGAACAATTAATTAATAGGGGAGTAAGCGCTACATTTTTCTCCTTGGCAGTATGGCATCTTCATGCAGCGTGAAGTAATTTATGCTGTGATCATGTGGCGGTAGCATGCTAACAGTCAGACTTGGTGAAAGTCTCAGTCCATCAGATATACATGCATGACCATCTGGCTCTCGGTTTTTACAGTGGCCAAAATGAGCAAATACTGATTCTCTTGGAGTAGACAACTCCAGTGTTAATAACTCCTAATATGTCCTCTGCTCCGTCTTGAGTTTTATCTCCAAGTTCTCTCGGGGGCTGAGGGAGACTGTCATGGATTTGTGTAAGCAGAAAAATGGTTTCCTAAGGAAGGTGTCCCAGTCAACGTAAAGTTTTCCGCATATTGCTGATTTATAGTCGGACTCGAGAATTTATTATAGAAATGGAGTAAGAAGGAGCTGGTAAGACACTGTCTGGTAGAGGATTGCAGGTAACATTGCTCAGCAGTTAAGATAGGAATGTAATGCTGGTGTTGATATTCAGACAGCCTTATCAAGGCACTCTTGTACAGTGCACACAGGTATTTACTGTTTGACTAATATTTTGGTAATTCAGCTACAAAGATTATAGCCTTATAGTTGAGAATAAAAGCAGATGGACAACTTTGTGTGTTTGTGGAGAGGATTAATTTGGCTAGAGGTAAATATAGGTCTTTATAAAGCATTGAAATTCAAGAATAGCTTCTTTATAGGGCTCACCTTGTTAGTAAAGGAGAAAAACGGAGTGAATTTGGTGCATGTGAAAGCTTGACAGATGGACGGCCTTAGAGAATGGGAGGCTTTTTTATTCTCAAAGCCCTTACTGGAGAGGCATCTGAAATGGCATCTCCTGTATGAAAACCCGCCAGTGTGCCACAGCCCTGATCTGAAGGGACCACTTCTATGGGAGGAAGTTCGCGTAATTCAGCCTGCAGACACGCTCGCTTCTTGGCCCCTTACGGAGACTGCCAACAAGGGTTCCAATTAGTGCCAGCTGCAGACTGTGACAATTTTAAAGATTGACTTTCACACCATGCCAGACCTTTAAAAGAAAGAAGAACATTTGTATAAAACGCAATTTGCTTTGACAGTAATTTTCTGTATGCTATTATTGAAGTTATTTATGTTCGAATCAGAGTATCTTTTCTCTCAGCTGTGTTTCTGCTGCTGTTTGATCCTGCAGTGCAGTAATAATCCCGTGCTTGTATCTTTTATACTTTATGTGGCAGTGGTCATTTCAAGCATCCATTACTCGTGCAGTTTTTAGGGCTCATACATTTGAACAGGAATTCTGTAAAATACCCAGATTCTTGTGCAGGTTGCTTCTGACGCTGCAAGTCCTCAAGTATTTAATGGCAGACTTAAAGACCTTGTGAAGCAGCAGGGCTATTCAAATGAAACTGTGGGGTTCAGGAGTTCATAAATTGAAGTTGCTTGGGTGCCAAGGGTATTTCACTGTATTGACAGTGAGGCTAAGGGCAGGTAAGGGCAGTGAGGGTAAGGGCAGTGGTGGAAGAAGCAGCCACCAGCTTTCCAAACATGAGTGTGATCCCTCTGTCTTCTTATACCAAGGATTCCAACACACCCTCTCTATCTCCAAAAGTAAGATCTGAACACCATGGTCTCTGTGTTCTGTCCTCTGTCCTCCCAGGAAAAAACAGCAACTAGCCTGATGCTCCCATTCTTCTCTTAGGTTGTTCCTCATGTGTCCACCCCTAAAGCAACACCTTGGCCTCATGTCCTATCTCTATCCACAGACCATGCAACCCTATTCCTCCTCCCCAAACTGGGACCCCACACCTCACCTTTGTGGTAGTGTACCTTATTTCATGAGCCTACATTTCTTGCCTGCTGCGCTCCTGCAACTGTCTTCTGGGATGCAGTTGGGGAAGTAATGCCATGCATGGCATACCCTGCCTTGCCTGCATAGCGTGATGGCAGGATAGCCCATATCTAACTGTGTATAGGATCTTCAGAGAGACTTCCCGGAGGTCAGTGCAGCCAGTGGGACAGGCAGAAACTGAAATCCCACTGTCATCCTTCAAGCAGTTCATGTGCCATGTACTGTCAACCTCTTGAGAAAGTATATTTTTGTGTATTCCCCTAAAAACTGTCTGTAAAATATCCTCCTCCTGGGCGTGGAGAGGTCAGATTCTTCACCTGCTGCTAAAACAATGTTCATCTATGCATAGATGTAATCAAGAGGCCATAAGCGATCTGCCCAGAGTAGCATGGCTTCCAGCCTGGTTTAATCTATTGTACTTCTCAGTTACAAGCTGCTGAGTCATGGAAATGTTGCCTGTAGTTTGTGTGCTGTACTGTTGCCTTTGGAAACAGAGTGGGAAGAGCCCCACACAACCATGGCTCTTGCTGGAGGAGTTCTCCAGTACAGGGGAGCTGGACTGCGTGGGCTTTTAGCTTGTGTGTTCGTGTTTGCACAGCGCTGCTTCTCTTGTGACAAAAATAGCCCTGGGCAAAGGCATAATCTTCTTAAAGCCTCCCTCTCCCCCTGTCCCTCTGCACTGTTTCATGGGTGTCAGTGAATACTGAGTTTGTTCACTGGCTTATCAAGGTTCCCCTAGTCCACTCAGGCAGGTTGGCATCATGGCAGGACCTGGAGGCACATTGTGGGGGGGCTGTGTGATAACAGCAAAGGATGAGTCAACACTGGGTTAAGATGGGTCTACTCTGTCCCATCAAGTTCCCTCCAGAAGATATCTCTGGCCCTGGAAATAAATTTAGGTGGATCTCTGGGCAAACTGTTCTTTTCCGCAGGAACTGTTGCTCATGATAAAAGTCTGGAGAAGTGAAATTTGAAGTTTCCCTAGGTGAAGATAAGTACTGTAGAACAGGTTTTATGTAAAAATGTATATACAGCTCAAATCAAAATGATCCTTTTGTAATAATTCGAAATGTACTACAACAGAGTGACTTTGCAAACTCTTTGTTCATTATAACTGCCTTCATCTTCATAATAATGAAAGACATTCAAATGCTGAATGATTTTTCTCTAGCCTAGATGCTAGAATTTGAAGATGAGTTCCACTTCCCTTAGATTTGAATAGGGCATTTGAGGTAACTTGTTACATTTTGTAGTTAGTTTTTGAACCAATGATTTTTGTTTCCTTACTTCAAAAATGTAGTGTGAAGCATACTGCAAATCATGGCATCGCACCTCATAATTGTGAAATTCAGACTTTCTCATCAATAGTGAGACCCAAAGTGAAGCAGAGGATCCTGAAGTAGCATTTCAAAACAAGAGTTTCTGAATTTGATGTTCGGTGTGAGTGAAATGTAGATAAGTTATGGTTATGAGAAAGATATTTCTTAATTACATTCCCTGTACAGAAAATTATTTATTATATGTCAATTCCTAATTCGTTCACCTTCACTGGGAGAGAAACCCAGTACTCCTCTAGTGTGTAAAATTGCTAAAAGCTTTTAAATTAGCATAAACAATGATTTTCCATTCTCGGTTCTTAAGAGTACACATAACATATCTCTTTTGTCTTTATTCATGTGTTATATTTGCTGTAGGACGGATACGAAGAACAGAGCTACTTATCCCATATGTCTCAGATACTGGGGGTGTCCCCACCTCCCTCGTCTGCCCCTGCATCCCTTCCTCTCTTCCAGCTAGAAGGAAGCAGAAGAGAGACAGTAATTTCCAGCCACAAGTTCACAGACAAAGTCAATGGCTGGCATTGTAGCTGAATGTTAACGCCTCATGTAGCCTGAGATGCACGATACTTAGTAATACAACTTTAACCTTTATAACGTGCCGTAATTTGATTCTCAAACCATCTATATTCTCTCCTTGTTACAACCTAAGTAGCTGTAAAGAGGAGGGAGAATGGACAAATGTAATCACCACCTGGGGCACAGGGAAGGACAAAGAGATGAATCATTGAAATTCCCATTGCAGTGTTCAGGTTTTAGCCTTGTTCTCACCACTTGATTCTAATGTCAGGAAATGAGAGAAACATGATGATATTTTATTGTGATGTTGGTGTTAGCCGGTCAGGTGGCAGAGCACCCAAAGAGTCCACGCTTGGAGTTGCAGATATTAAGTCTTGACTGACTCTAAAAGAGTACGTAGGTCTAAAAGAGAAATAATTTGGTTGTGGTTAAGTATGAAAGGTAATAAAATATCTGTAATATATAATCTTTTTTTTTTCTTTACTTTAGTAACATTCTTAAAGAAGGAAAGACATTTCAGGAGAAAGTAAGACTATTGTTCTTTGCCACTATCAGAAGTTCTTTGAAAGAAGTAGTTCACATTCAAGTGTGGTGACTTTCCTAGTTTATGTAATCTAAACTGTTTATATATTCTACTATCAGACGTGGACATACATATGTACACATACATTTAAGCTATAAAATTTATAGATTACAGTACACGGTCAGCGATTCCACTGTTTTTCCGTTACTGTGATATATACAATACTTGGTGCGATTGACAGTCTCCAGTGCAGTGCAAGGGTTATCATTTAGATATATAGGATTTGCTAACAGTATTGGGAGTAGAAAGTGATGTGTTGTGGTTCGGAGTTTTGTCATCATCAGTTGAGAAGGTTTTAAAACGAGCAGTGGAGTTGTGACTGAGTGCTGCAGATCAAAAAGTTGATGATTAAATTTTTATTTCTCTTGTAACTGTGCTGTGTTCTGTACGTAGCATGTATCTTATAGAAAATGTTTTCTCTAATGATGAGGGGACTGTACGTGGTGCATGACACCTTCTTTATATATGTGTAACATGCTTGGGTCCAGATACTCCAAATGGCCTTATTATAGCCTCAAATGTTGAATGAATGGTCCAAGGTCTAGCATGCTTCCAACACAAGTGATTATCCTGTCAGCAAGTCTTGTCCCCAAAATAAATCTTAGCACTGATGACCTTTTGGTTTAAAAAAGCTCTTGTTAGTCTGGGATGAATCTCACCTATGCTGGCATTTGGACAAGTTTAATACAAGAATAACGAAGCACTGAAAAACATTTTCAGGAAAAGCTGATTTTCTTTTTTAAAGGCCACTCTCTAAGGTAGCTGGACTGCAGGAGGCAGGGGTGGTTGCAATCTTATGTTTCATGAGAAACATAAGTTAGTGGGTTGAACGTAATTGAAGGGGTCAGTTAGGCATGGAGTAGTTATCCCAGGGCTGCAGATTATCCCATAGCTAAAAACTCTGTGGGCTTTTCTGTCTACAGAAAAGAATGCCTGCAGAATGCCTAGATTAATAAAGCAGTGGCAAATAGGGTGGATGTGGATAGCATAGATGGGACTTTGAGATTCTTGAAATAAATTGCGTTTCTTATCATGCATTTTTAGATTCCCAAAAATGTGGTATATAGAACAGGAAAAAAAAGTAGAAGGAATCCTGTTGTTAGCCAAAAAAGAATGGAAGTTGCTTTTTTTTAAACTATACGCTATAAATGCTTCAAGAATAACAGTGGAGAATAAAAAAGAATAATTGTGGAGATTTACAAAACTGTAGCTTACAGACCTTTAAAATGAGCTATAAATTTTCAGAAATATGAACACTGTAAATAAAGGCTGTTTCGTGATTGAATAAATGATTCCTGGAGTTTAACTTTGGAACAAGTTTATTGAAATGAAAAATAATTGTGGGAAATTCCTTAAAGTAGTCATAATTATATCTAAAGGGGATAAAATGATGCTGGTTTTTGGCAGAATATTTAATTTTCACTACATGTAGCTCCTTATTAATTTATTTTTAACTTTCTAACTTATTTGATTTCTGTTATTCCAAGCACAGACATATGACCAAAGCCTTCGATCCCTTCTTTCGAAAAGTCTACCTATACTCTTTTAGTGTAATGATACAAATATCTAATAAGAAGAGTAAAAATTGAAGCTTAACAATTTTTTATTTAGTTAGGGGTTATTTGGTCAGACCTTGCCCCTTGCATGACTGATGGCTTTGACAGAAGTAGAAATTGTCATCCCAGTTGGCCTTCAGAGATGTGTTGGCTTCATCAAGTATAGCCTGACTTTCCAGACTAGTTTTCTGACTATGGCTTAAGTCTCTCTGCTATTTTCTTTGCTTTTTGGCTTTTTAAGTTGTGTATCTGTGGTGTAAATATGCATATAAGGTGACACTGTATAAGACCAATACAGTGTGATTTATTTTAATCAGTTCTGCTGAACAGGTCGGGAATCCCAAATCAGTTGCACTCGTGTTAGCCAGGCAATAAATCACATAAATAAACAATGAATTGTGTTTGAAAGTGGTAAAACCAACAGAAAATCAACTCCATCTCAACAAAACGGCAACTGACCTTTTCTTAGCTTATATTGCCCTCAGCAGCCATCTGACCAACAATGTAATACAAGGGATATTGACCCTGATTGGCTTCTCTTCCTTCTTCTTCTGCTTTACCCTTACTTTTCCCCAGTTGTCCACCACCCCCAACTGCCCACCAATAGTCAAAATATACATTTACCATTTGTCTATACCACTTTGATTATATCGATTTTCCTAATACTTTATCATGTAAATAACTGGGTTTTTTTAGAGCTGATGATGTTTTCCATTTACTAGTTTCATCCTAAAGAAGAGCTGTTTAATTTTAAAGAAAAACCTGTCTTCGGCAATTTTGTAAAACCGTAAAAATTCTAATGGGGATGTTCACCAAATATTAATCCTTTTCCACCCATTTAAAAAGGCAAGCTAGAAAAGAAATGGGGGATAAATTTTGTACTCATTTTTGTTTTCAAAACACTGCTGTCTTCAGATAAATTTGGCATTAAGTGTGCAAGAGCTAGATGGAATAAAAAGTAACTTGCATTTATAAAGTAGGTGAAAGAAATTCGTAGTCTATAGATGCTGAACTGGTAGGATTAATCAAATATTATTCCATTCTTGCTGGAGAAAAGCATTCTTGCAGCATGAGGGTATCTCTGATGAAGCAAATATTTCATAGTATAAACTGTAAAGTTAAGTCAATTCAATTTGTTAGATTGGAAAAATCTATTTTTTAATATCCATTGTTATTTTGGCATATTATTCATCTCTGTAATTCTCTGCTATGTGATTGTAATAAATATTTTGCCATATTACTGCAGTTTTCTCCATTAAGAAGAAAATCTGGTTATCTGTGGTGAATAAAAGTATGAATCTTTACTTGATCTTACTTTTTTTTTCTTTTTATAGAAGCTGCAAAGAATCAATCCTCCTTACTGTTGTCCAACCTTACCCTGTAAGTATTGTCAGTGTTTTCTGAATTAGTTTCCTAGCAACATAGCAGGGTGTTTTTTTCTGCCTACATTCTGTCTGTGTCTCTACCTTATCTGTGCAGTAAAAGAAATAAGTGAGATAAGGGCTGCGTCTCCTAAAGGTGATGTTTAAGACTGCGTTACTGCATCCTGCACTCAAAGACTGCATTAGCAAGTTAAATAATAATAGTTTCTTAAACTCATACCAGGAAAATAGAGCAGGAGGCTGAGTTCTGCTTCAGTTTCTGATCTGTTACAGCTCCTGGGTTTTTCTAAATTCTGCCTCGGTCCCACAGAGTTCCGCTGCTGTATCAAACCAGGTGGACCTTATGCAAGGGAGGGCTCTGCCTGCATCTCCAGCGTGGGGTGTGTGGAGGTGAGGGCAGAGAAGAGACAGACAGATGATTGCGTGAGGCTGGCTCGAAGGGACCGGGAGAAACTGCAGCCCACCTCAGAGCCTAGTGGTTTGTGGGAGCAGGTCCATGACCTGTCTGCTCGAATCCATCCTTGAAGAGGGACGGGTGAAAATGGAAAGAAGCCAAGCCAGGGAGAAAGCACATCTCTCTCTTCCCATGCATCCATGCACAGCGATGCATCAGCAGTGATTTCAGATTCAACAGGTCCGTTCACCTCCCTGTTGGCCAGCCTGATACACAGCAGTTTTGATTAACAAGGGACAATTGCATCCTTTTCACCCAAGAATAAGAGATGAGATGGATTTGACACAAAGATGTGAAAACGAGTTTATCTGATGAAGCTGCCAAAATATACATCTTGCAAATGCAATTTGGTCAAGGCTGTATCGCTTCGTACTACTTGGTAGCCTTTCTGGCTAGTTTAGAGGTGGCCGTGTAGTTATGCTGGTCCTGTACCCTTTCTAGAAGCTGGTCTGCACAGCAGCTAAATTGTGGGGGGAAAGCACACGTTTCCCAGCAAAAGAAGGCAGGGGCTGCTGCGCTGCAGGAAGACCACTGGCAGGAAGGTGAGCAGGGACCTGGTCAACATCAGCCTTCTTAAATGAAAACCCAGGCATGGTCTGACCCAATAAAGCAACCTAACCACCTTTAAAGCTTGCTGGATTGCAGCCAGTGGTTTTGATCACAGGGAATATATATAATATGGGGGAAAAGAAATCCTCACCCACTTGCCTTTTTTGTGCAGGTTGCCTTATTTCATCCATTGACAGGCTTTTCTTTAAATGTCAGGTGAGGAAGGGGCAAGTGCTTTAGTGCAGGTATGCGTAGCCCTTAAAAGTGGACAGTAAAGTGTAGTACTACATGTGTGTGAGGTGATGGGGCCTGTTATCACTGTGCTGCTGATGTGAGAGCAAGCCTATATGTACTGAACATAAGGGAAGCTGAAACCCAAATGAGCTGTGCACTCCATGTTCAACTGGAGACCTTACAGCACACGTTGGGTCCTCCTCCAGCCTTTAACCTGGAGAAGAAGGAAAGTCATGACCTGGCATCTTGCCAGCTCTTTGGGTCCAAGCCCTGTTTGAGGCCAGACAAGGCAGAATCTGCTCCTTTCACTACATTGCACCAAAGGCTAATTGAAAACTGAACTACCTCTAGATGTCACTGAGCTAGGAATGGCACTGAAACACTTTGCTGTCCTGTCAGCCATTTGGGCTGATGTACCCATCTTACACATGGTTTTGTGTTGCCCCACTCTGGCATGTCTGTCATCCCCCAGCTCTACCTCAGCAGACAAAGCACACGTGTTTTCGGGGTGATGGACATTTTATCTCACATAGGCATGAAGATTGTCTCCCCAGGAATGTCCACAGAGCAGTCAGAAGATGCAGTTGGTGTATGCATAGCGGTGCTAGCTTTACTTGACCAATTTTTGTCCCAAAATCAGGATGCTTCAGTGGCATGAGCTTATTTGGGAGAGCCTCACCTGCAGGACTGTTGCACTCTGCAGATGTCCTCCAGTTTGTGCACTCTTATGGTATCTCCCTACCTGTCCAGACCAGGGTTGTGTTGATTCATAGCATCCTTCCCTGATCACTTTCAAGCCCAAGTTTTCCTGCAGTGGAAATGAAGGTGTGCGTAAGGATGGGGAGCAGTTGGGATGGTACCAGTGTGTGCAGCCCACTTTGAGCCCCGAAGCAGTGCAGGGTCCCTCAGTTTATGCAAACCCTGGGCTGTGAAATCTGCCGGGGACTCCTGAGTCACCTTGAACACCTGGCCCATGCTGGCCCTCATACTGCCGCAACGTTGCTGTCAGTAGTGTCTGAGCCTGTTTCTTAGGTGACATCCCCCTCAGCTCTGCCATCCTGCGTGTTGCTGCACTCCGGCTGTGTACCTGTCCTGGTCACCTGTGCAGGGGGTCCTGTAGCAAATACATTTTGTCTTACAGTTTGGAAACAATATTAATGTGTTCAGAAATTGTGATGCACATGTGTTTTGCCCTTTTCTTTAATTTTGCCTCCTCCATTTTTCCTTTTACTATTTTGCAAATAAAACTGGAAAGATGAAGTAGAAACCAGACAAAGGAAAAGTAAGAGCTTTTAAATAAAGACTGAATTTCTTCCCCATTCTTGGCAGAAATACATCTTTACAAACATTTCATCGATCTCTCTTCTTGATGGTGAACCTTTTTCTTTCTATCATTGCATGAAAAATATCTGCCAAGATGGATTACAAGAGTGCTGTTTCTTAATTGTTTTTATTTGCGCTATTTAGAGTGTGTTTTGTTTTTATGCTTTCAAGTAACCATCCTTTATGATTGCAGGTGAAAGCAGACATAATCTAGATTTATAGTACTCTGTAGTTCACTTAGTACTTTTTGAAAGCTTTTGCAGATCATTTTTGCTTAAGTGCATTCGGTTTTGTTTAATGCTTAAACTCATTAAAATTTCATTTTAATTATGACCAAACCAAAACATTAGGCTATCTTCTTCTTTCCTTCAGTCTACAGATTTCTGCTACATTCATATCACCACTGCTCATGAGGAGGTCATTGAATAGCTAAAGCAGTGGAAGCAGTTCAAAGTTTTGATTTCTGGAAGTACGGCATTTGATTATCGTTTCTGACCATTTTATTCTGTAAATGGACTATCATTCTGATTGTTGCCTTATTAAGTTTTAAGCATTACTCAAATGAAATAAGTTGCCTGTTTTGATATCTGTTCAGATTTCATGTGTAGAAATCATTTGATTGGTTGCTTTCATGATTAGTCTCTTAAGCTCCTTGGATGTAGTCCAGGCCCAGATGAGATCTATGGTGATTTTGCTGTGCATAAGTTTTGCAAGGGGAAAAGGATAAGATCTTTTTCTGTTTTGAAGGAAGTGCTTCTTGTTAGAACACAGTTATATGTCCGAGACACAACATTTGCAGAAAAATCTGCGATAAATAACACTTATTTATGGATTGTAATGATTGTGGCCACAGTCTTACTGAGGGTCTCACAGTATTTTTCATGCTGTGTTGCTTTCTGGAGTCGTGTAAGAGCAGCAACTACCGTATCTAGACTTGTGGTTGTAAAGAAGGATATAAAAACGAAACAGGTTCATCACAAAGACTTTAAAATCTAAAGTGAAAAAGACTACCAAGGTATAGCTTTAGAAATTATTTGGAAGTCAGACATGTGAGCATTATGAACAAGATGATTTTTGACTGCTAGAAGTTGTGAAGTTGATGTAGAAATGATGGCTTTTGTTCTTTGAATGGGCACTTTTTTTTGCAGTCATCCTGAGGACCTTTCCCACTGCATAACTTCCACATCAGCTTTTTCATGTGGTCAATTCCATACGTAGCTTTAATCCTACACCAGAGGGGATCACGGTGTG
This sequence comes from Stercorarius parasiticus, assembly GCA_013396915.1. Classification (NCBI taxonomy): domain Eukaryota; kingdom Metazoa; phylum Chordata; class Aves; order Charadriiformes; family Stercorariidae; genus Stercorarius; species Stercorarius parasiticus. The sequence continues at coordinate 91,968 of VWZL01005013.1, read as the reverse complement.
GTTAATGGCAAACTTGATGTCACTGTGTTGCCTCCTGGAAGTGTGGGCTGGTCCATGGCCACTGTCCAACCACTCTTTGCTGTTTGAAGCAGACTCCTCTCGTGTCAGAACTGTGTTGCGCAACCTTTCTTCTTCCATCTGTGTGTGGTGCAAATCTCAGTAAGCACTGCTGTTCCTGACCTGTCTTCCTGGAGGCCTCCTCTTAGGCTATATAGATTTTTCTGGAATGTAGTTGTACAAAAACCATGATTTTTTCAGCAGTGAAGACAGAAAATGCAGCTTGAACTTCCACGTTAATTGTTTCATCAAAGTAGAAAAGAGCCCCTTCACCCTGTCCATCATTTTCTTCTTGTAGTTCTCCCTCCCTGACCCCCACCAGTTTCCATTAGGTCTCTTTTCCTTCTTCATTAGCCCTTTCTCCCATCGCAGGTGCATTATCATTCATCTAGTCCTTCATTTGTTCATTTTAGCCGGGGTTTGTACAGGGTGAAGGTTTCTTTCATTCCCAAAGGTCCTCATCCTTGCAGAGTTGTAGGGCTGAAAGTAGTGCGGAATGGCTGTCTTGTTTTGCACTTTCCTGCACTTGATTAAGAGCAGTATGCACCTGTGTATGAGAGGTAATCATGAATGTGAAGGAGTAATCCATGAATGTAAACGGAGGAACTTTGGAGAGGCAGAATCCCAAAAGGCCAGGGGAGGGGATTTTATGGAGGACCTCCACATTTAATAAACACTGAGAGAGATGACCCAGGCCCATCTAGTCACGAGATGAGCTGCGATGGCTGCACGTTCCACAAAGTCTGAAGCTGACCCGTGGTTTCATTCATGGTTTTTGGGACAATCACAGTAAACTAGGCTGTTGTTTACTGTAGATGGAATGGATTGGATTTTCTCAATGCCTGCATTAAAATAAGGTTTGGCTATTCCCTGCCTTACAGGTACATGTTATACGTACATGGGACTAATGATCAAACTGTGATTACCATCTAAAAATAGGAAAATATAAATAATGCAAATAGTAAAATATAATTGTCTATGATGATAGATCACCAACTTTTAAGAGAGAACCCAAATCTGACCACTATTTCAGCAATTAAATTTGTGCCAAGAGTTTAACAAAGAAATACTCCTGATGGTGATCTGTCAGTGCCCTGTGGTTATAACAAATTACTGCATGGTAGAACTTCTCCACGTTATTGCTTCCGTGTCCCTACCTGCTCTTCTACAATGCTCTTGTGAGCCAATGTAGTTGTTTCAGCCTTGCTCACAGCTATGAATGGCAGTATTTAGTTTGCCTTTGGGCATTATGTCCTGTTCCACTTAATAAATGTAATTCTTCCTCTTATTCACATTTTATTTGCCTGCTAAATTTTGTCTCATATAATTGCCTTCGGGGATGGACCAAAAAGTCAACACATTTTTGCGGTCATGCAATTTTTCCTTATTTCCTAACAAATGTAATATTTTGTATTAAACTAATGACTAATTTTAAGTAACAAACTTAAAATTGATTGCATATATACAGTTTGTGGCTATTTAAAACTTTGGTATATCTGTCAGATTTTCAGTCATTATCACAAAGCAGGTTTTCTTTTCACCTTGCGACTGTCCTGTACTGCTGCCTTGTTTCATTGCTTTATGGTAGCTCAGTACTACACTATCCTCTTCTAAATGCTAAATCCTTCTTTTTCTTGAGCATGAGTAAAGGTTTTGTTGTTGCCGCACCTCTACTGGCAAGAGCACTCAAAGAGGCTTTTGCAGCAAATAAACACCATTTCACTTGGAATCTCCCCCAGATTACAGTTTACCTGCAAAAGCGGACAAAGTACCAGACATTCTTATTTTCATCAAAACCCAGTTTCCCTCAAAATGAAGGATATTGTTTCTAAGAGCTATCTGAAAGAGACCTGCTATAATGCCACTGACAAAAATCTAATTTTGAAAAGTCCAGAAAATGAGAAAAATAACATTTTCCAGAAAGCCTCCTCTTGTCATAGCGTTCTCTCATGTTTTGACCCTGCTGATGGGGTGCCCATTGTTGCAGTCCCTAGTAAGTAGCATTCAAAGAAGGGTCTCAGTCTTTACTGTCATTTACTCCAAGCAAATATCTGTGCAATGCTTCATTTCTCTTGTTGGCAGTTTCTCTGGGTAGTGTTGAAACGATCAGCTGAATTTTTACTGAATTCTGCGTAAACAAGTAAAAATTAATTAAAGTCCTGATAAATTTGAACTTTTAGGAGGAAACAATGCTTAGGTCACACAGTGCGAAGTTTGTGGGTTTTTGAAGTATTTTGACTCCTTGTTAAAATGTGTTCCCTCATTTTGCAAAAGTCACTCTAATTAAGCTGATTTTATCTGTGACAATACTTTACTTGCAGTGGTAAATGTTCTGCATTAGTGTAAACACCCCCTGCTTAAGGTCGTTAACTGAGGATAATGTCTTCCATTTGGCTAAAAGGCCGACTATTGGAAACAAATGAACCTGCTGCTCTGATAATCATTAATTGATAGTGTTCTTGGCCTACAAACCTGAGGACATTAAAATAGAATAGAGCAGCACATCATCTTGCTGATGTACTTGCTGTGTTAGTCAAGCAAGTTTCAACAATCAAACCCAACTGTTTTCCTAGGTATTTGCTGCACTCTTTTGAAACGGTTCCTTTCTCTAAGAGAAAACGTCAAGTGCCAAGTTGATGCAGAGGTAGAAACAATGAGATAGTGCAATTAAATGCAAGAGCTGTGCTATTACTCAAACCTTTAACCAGCAGAGAACGCTCCCCCAAATACCTGGCGCAGCTGGTCTGGTTTTTCTTACACCCCTGTTTTATAGATTGAAGGTTTTTGGAAAGCAATCTGCTTCCAGGCTCACCCAGAGTGTCTGGCAAGGGGCCGGAGTCCTGACCACGTTGCCACAGCAGAAGTGGGAAGGGAAGGAAGCCCCACGTTTTATGGCAGACCATGGTGTGCTCCCCTGGCTGTGCAATATGTACGTTAAACCCCACGTCCCGGAGGGGTTCTTGGGAACTCGCAGACGTTCAGATCTTTCAGTTGTGTTGGACTCCTCTATCACATTTTTACAATGACATAATTCACGTGTTTATGCCCCCCGCAAGTGACTTTTGAGGCTGTAGAGAGGAAAAGAGAGGTTGTAGAGTGCGACAGAGCCACATAGTGGTTTGCCAGATTTGCTGTATGGGAATAACCTTGCCAGAATCCAGAAGAAAATTTGGCAATCTGCCTGTAGAGAGAGGCCAGACTGGTGACTCAGCTGCACTAAGAGCAAACAACTGTAAAAAGCCTCTTCCGGCAAGAAAAGTAAGTGAAAGCCACTCTTTTCCCCTTGCCCTTACAAGAGAGAGACAGTAGCCTACTCCTATAGCTGTGCTGCCCTGTGGCAGTGGGAATCAACAGGTTCCAGTCCGTTAATTGGTTGCCTCATAGACTGTCCCCCTTGCACACTGCACAAAGAGACTATGTGGCAAGGAGGGAAATTGGAAAAGGCATGTGCAGATTTATTATGTTAATCATGGTATTCTTGTATACTGTGTCTTTCTAGGAATTCATCTCTAGAGTATAATATGTAAGCACGCTTCTTCAGCTTTTCCATGTTGTCCCTTCTTGATGAAGAAGTATTTTGGGTCCCCCACCCTGAGACATTAACTTTGGGGTTTTTTTAATATTTTTTCCTTTCTTTCTTTTTGGTGGTTGTTTCAAATCTTCTGGGGGACTTTCTGCATTTTTCAGTACTGGCTTTGGAATCTGAGCTTGGTTTGATAATGGGGTTGAATTTCCTGTCATTTACTGTTACCGATTAAAGATTTGTGTGGTCATAGCTGCTAGAGAAGACGTAAGAAAGAATTAACTGTAAAAGTGAAGAAGCATTAATTTTTATTTCTTGGTTCTATTTCGTGGTCCAGGAATTACCAAATGGCTCTGATATTTCCTGGGAGAATGTGGCATCTTTCATTCCTTGTTCACTGGTTGATGCTGAGCCTATGGTAATAGTTACCAGGTTTTCGGTGTGATAATAAATCATGGCATACAGTAATGGCATTCTAGAAACAAGGCTTCTGTATCACAAAAAAAAAAAAAACAAAACAAAAAGAAAACAACCCAAAACAACAAAACACCACTGTTTAAGCAGTTTCAACAGAGGTCAGAGACGAAAAGAGCACGTGGACTTGGACAACTCCATCCTTCCTGCAGTTTTTTAGTTGAGTCAAGATTTGAGTGATGGTGACAAGATTTTCTGTGTTTACAAGGACTGCTGTCATGCCACATTGATAATAGGAAGTTATTTCAGGATCATCATCACTGATGTCTGCATTAATTTCTCACAGGCAAAGCAACATGACTTAGTCTTTGCAGTATCCAAAACCACTTTATATGTTCAGGAGTTAGCATAAGATTCTTAATTCACATTTTACTGAAATCAATGGACCAAAACCCAGCCCAAAGAAGCCCAGTGATTTTCATCCAAAGCTGGGACTTCTTCCATTGCCCGTTACCATGGTTATGGAGTTAGGCAGTGCCATAAGCTCTGTAACTGACCTGAGAATAAAACCGCCTTGCTTCTGGTGCTTAAAATGGGAATCCTGTTCATTGTGAATATTTAATTTGTTACTAAAAATTAGTTCTTAGTCACACTCCTCAAATGGAGAGAGAATTTTTTTCCAAGGGCTGAACACTTGATCACAGGTGAATCCATTGAATAATGTAGTAGGTAAAAGTCAGTTAGGTCCCAGAAGAAAATTCTAATCCATGAAGTCCCAAAACATGTCTCATCTCTTGTAGCCAAGCCTTTCATGGGGCTTGTGTAGGGGGAAACCTGCTAGCCTGCAGGTGCCTTTTGGTGGCTCTAATCTGTGTTTTGGAGTGGGCTACTACAGTGAGACACCACTGCACTTGGAGACCTCTGACACTTTTTCTTGCAAAAGGTGTGTGTGTCTGTATCTCATGGATTATAGATTATGCAAAAAATTTTCCGTTCCGTGTTTGGAGGGATCACTGGCTGGTCAGTGGTCGGTGTCTGTTCATGAAAACAAGTTTGGTGGACAGCAGTCATTGTGGAGGCACTACAAGGAATTTGTATGTACACCGAGAGCCCTTCTCGTCGCTCCAGTCTGACAGTGGGATAACTTGCAGTATGCACAGTATGCATCAGTGATTCTTTATGTGTTTGTGCATATGTATTATCTCGGGAGGCATCACGGTTCGACTGTACTTCCATTCTTCGGTGACTGGTTTGCAAAGTGTTGCTGTATACGTGGAGCTCCCACTGTGTGAGAAACAGGGGAAATAACTGAAAAAGTAAAGATAGGTTTTAACTTGAAATTATGTGATATATCTTGTCATCATTTTTCCTTCCAGTCTCCTAAATCAGCTTTTATTAGTGCCGCAAAAAAGGCAAGATTGAAGTCCAATCCTGTCAAAGTGCGCTTCTCAGAAGAAGTAATTATCAATGGCCAGGTGTCGGTGAGTATTCAACTATTTAACCTCGGGAAGGACTGAGCATTTCATCCAAAGGTATGCCTCAAGGCTGGAAAGTGAGGGAATTATATGGTAGGAACAACAGCGATAGGCTTGTGAAGGGCAGTGTTCTTCTGTTTCTAAAGTTTTTAAGAGATCCATTTTTAAAGTCCATTGGGCCCGTAATATTGTGAAAAAATTGTCCCTTCTTAAAATAAATTGAAATGCTAGTGAATGCCTTTTGTGGTGATAGCACATACATGTATTTCTTTATAGTCTCGATAATGCTTGCTTGGGTTTTTTTCAGGGCAATTTTGTAACAGGAAAACTCATAAACTCAAGAGAAGTAGCATGTCAGGAAAACAGATTAACATTACCTTACAGACCTCTTTAAAATTTGTTTTATCTACTTGAACTTGTTGTTTCCGGCCTTCAGGCAGTCAGCCTTCCTTTGAGAGGCACGGAACTCCTCCTTAAATGTGAACTCCTGGCTCATTTTCATAATTTGCCAGAACATCATTCCACACTGATGTCTTTATCCAACTGTCTTCCAAACATAAATTGATAGTGCATTTTGTCAAAAGCAATTTTTGCTCTTTTTTTTTTTAAAAAAAAGCCTTGTTCACCTTCCTTTTTCCTGTTTATTTTACTATCCTTGTTACAAATCATCGCAGTTAAGTAGCAATATTATATGTTACTCTTCTTAATGATGACAGATATTAGCATTTAATATCCAGCTGTAAAGAGAATGTAAAACATCTTGATTGTAATTCTTACGAATGAATCTGCAGTTCCTGCTTTGTAAATTGAAGACACTATATAGCTTGCTATATCCAGAGAAACAATAGTCTATTTTTCTGTTTTATCAAAAATATTTCAACTTTAGAGGTAGCATTTATTGTCAGAGAGGTAGTATTTAGGGAAAGAAAATACTCCAAGCCAGACATAAAATGTATGTGAACAGTTATATTTTTCCAGGAGAGAGCCCTATAGAGTGCAGCTGTAATGAGCATGGCTGAACGCTTACAGGGCATTGCTAATTCTGCTCTCAGTTTGAGCCAACACACTCCTTTTCAGGTGTTACCTTTCCAACTGAATGATGTCCTTCTTTATAGAACAACATTTACATTTCCCTTGTTACATGTTGTAATCTGATTCACTAATTTGCTTGGCAGGAAACAGTTAAGGACAATTCACTTCTTTTCATGCCAAATGTTCTGAAGGTGTATCTTGAAAATGGACAAACCAAATCTTTCCGGTTTGACTGCAGCACTTCAATAAAGGTAGGCTAGACATACTTTGGTATGCAATGCCAAGAATACCAGTTACCTCTTTTCCAAGACCTTCAGTAATTATAATTTACTCGGAATGCATTAAGAATAAAATTACTAGTGTGTTCAGTTGGGTCTGGACTCATAGTTCAGAAATAATGAGGTTTTGGTCCATACCTCTGCTGCTAAAAATGTATTGTATTGTCAATGAAGGAAGAAGTAGAAGTGATCATTTTAATGTGCCTGGCGTGCAATTAAAATTACGTGGTCCTATCATTTTGATATGCTGCCAACTACTAGCGTGATTTGTCAGCAGAAGTCAGGAGCTAAGAAGACGAAGATGTTGGTTGCCAATTGAATATCATCTAGCTTGTCATCCAGTGAACTTGGGATGGGATATTGTAGGGTTACGCTGGTGATAAATTGCTTGTCCCAGTGTAATGCCTTCTACGCTTTCCATAACATATTTCACATAGAGAAAGAAAGAGGTGAAGCCCTGGCACACAACTGAGGCTGCTGGGGAGTGGCTCTGACACTGTTCCATGTAGGTTCCTGAACCAGAGGCGGCATCGGTATCTGTCTGTGAGTGCCGTGGAGTAGCGTAGTAAGCAGCACGACTAGCACTGTTGGGCATGCTGCTACTCTCTCAGGCATTTTTGTTTGGGTGAGCTAGTTTTAACACACATTGGCTACCAAATCTAGTTCACTGCATGGTAGCATGCATGCTTGGGACACTGAGACAAGAGATACGCATGGGTGGAGATGATCAGTGAAGGCTGGGGATGCAGTTTTTCAGCTGCATTAGCCAGCTTTTGCTGGCTTTAAGCTTTAATATGTAAAGCTTATTTGAAGAAAGACTGCTTTTCTGCTCACTGTGATTCAGCAGTATGCTCAATCAGTTAGACAAGCGAGAAGAGTGATTTATTAAGGTAAACAACAGGAAATTTTCTCCAGTCTGAAAGCAAAACGAGGGATAATGGTTTTAAACCAAAAGAGGGGAGATTTAGATTAGACATTAGGAAGAATTTCTTTACTGTGAGGGTGGTGAGGCACTGGAACAGGTTGCCCAGGGAAGCTGTGGATGCCCCATTCCTGGAAGTGTTCAAGGCCAGGCTGGATGGGGCTTTGAGCAACCTGGTCTAGTGGGAGGTGTCCCTGCCCAGGGCAGGGGGGCTGGAACGAGATGATCTTTAAGGTCCCTTCTAACACGAACCATTCTATGATTCTATGATTCTAAAATAGATATTGAAATTATACTTAAAAATGGGCTGCAGTATCTGTTTATAGTTCATATATATACCTTAGGCATAAATTGAATGTGGGCAATGGATACAAGCCTCCACTCTACAGCCATAGGATACTGAATTCCTTCATTCCATTTGAGAATTTGCTTGCGTGAAGAATTAGGAGACATGCTTCATGTAGGTAGTGAGGTCTCCATACCCTTCTAAGGCCCACAAGCCCACTTTCCAGTATTTTCTTTCATAAGCATAAAAACAACCAACCTGTTCCAGGATATTTTGCCCCTGAGGACCAGTCTTTGGCCATCACATTACATTAGTTTTGAGTAATTCTCTCATGGCTATGTCATGTAGTGTAAGACCATATATCCAATCTGAAGCCCACGTAGGCTCAGTGACCTAGCTGTATTGATGTTGTAAGCCTGCTTTGACCTTAGTCATTCTGACTTTTTTGTAGGAATAATTTCCTTTGCATCTAGCTCAGGCAATTATATATTCCGTAGGCTGCACAGCTACATATTACATATTCTTGCGTGTATGTGTGTGTATATTCCTCATTGTGGATGGCTGGGTGTGGATTGCTGCTTCTTTTCTTAAACTCAGGTGAAGCAGATGTGCCCCAGTTGGTTCAAGGCAAATGCAGGTTTTTTGCACCCTTAGCAGTCCAGTAACTCACCGTTTAACAAGGGTGCAACCAGTGCCTTGCCTGCAGTCCTTGCTTTCCTTATTGCTGGCAGACAGCACCTGGGCTGACCCTAAGTTGTCCGAGGAAAGGATTGGCCAGCAAAAAATTTTGTTCAGTAACTCAATGCCTGTGTGCCTTAGCATCATATTTTAAAAGGCCTAAGACAGGTAGTGGCAAACAGTGCCGTTATGACTCCCTCTTAAAAACTTACATTTAGTATTATGTCTCTTCATGTTACTGTTATATCCCTTGTCTTTGAGCAGGACTATAACTAAAAGTAGATTTAACGTGTAAGCAATAAACTCCCCATTAGTCAGAACAGTATAATATGAACCTCCATTATTTGGAGTGGTTGCTTGCAATCCATTAATGCTGTCGTATATTCTTTACATTTTACAGAGTTGTCTCCATCCTCCTACATACATTTTTCATCCTTCCACAAATTTGATGTTGATTTTCCATAAACACACTGTAATTGATCAATTAATTTTCCTAATTTATGTTAAAACACTTGGATTACAATTCATCACGATCTCCTTAGTGAGTCCTCTCCATCTAAAAATCTTTTGGATGGATAGAAATGTTTTAATCTTTTCACCAACATAATGTGAAACTATTTTTAAATGATGGGTTATTATATATTTCTTTCTTCTACTACATTCACTAAAGCAAAAGATACCTTGACAGATTATATTAATATTCTGCATGTATTTATGAAGCAATATATGAAATTAAAGTAGGGGTTGGTTGAATGGTTTTATGAGGAGGTTTGTTTAGCTGTTTTTTCAGAAACGATTGTTCTCAAATTAGTTACCCTTAGATATAATCCAATGTGAAAAAAACCAATTAAAAGTCTCTAAAAATGGGGGGGTTACTGTAAATTAACGTGGTCCCTGAATTTAGAGATATTGTTCTGCACAGGTATTATCATCACAGTTGAATTTTCTGTCAGCATTTAAAACTCAAGAATGTCCATTAAACACAAGTAGCAAGAAGTGGACTTCAAAAAAAGTCCTTGCCATTATAACAAATGAAGGCTATTCACTTAAATTTTTTGCTGAACGTATAAATTCCGTTTGTACTGCTTGGGTGCCCTGCCCCAACAGTAAGTGAAGAGCGGCAAGACGGTCTCACCTTTTCTGATGGAGATGTTTTATTTCCAGGGAGACAGAGAGATATGGGCCATTCAAGTATAATTTGCACGTTAAACTGCACAGAAGGTTGTCCACTCACAGCAATTCCATGTATATGTTTTTCACATGCATGTCTGATACCATCTCAGAGATGTGCGAATATAAAGGTGCTGAGTTCTTGCTGGGTGAATGTGTGTGTTGTCCAGTATAGTCGTGCAGAACAGACACAAAACACGACTGTCCTCCTGTTTAACATCTGGGCTTCCACCCCGTGCTGGGTACATGCAGGGTGCATGGCAGTGAAGAACCGGGTCCCAAGCACTTCATGAATTTAAGCACATTTTATAAATCCTTTGTTAATTAGGATGTCATCTTAACACTCCAAGAAAAGCTTTCCATCAAGTGTATTGAACACTTTTCCCTGATGCTGGAGCAGAGAGTTGAAGGATCTGGAACAAAACTCCTTTTGCTGCATGAACAGGAGACTTTAACTCAGGTTTGTGTAATGATATGTGAAAACAGATATTAATGGGATGGGTTAATCAGTAAATTATCCATCTTTTTAGTTACTCAAATGAGTTAACTGCAAGATTTGTAGTTCGATACATTCTATTAAATAGCAGCAGTATTTAGATGTGGCTGTAAGAATCAAGTTCTCACAGAAAAAAATTATTTTTCTATTATATAGGCATCATATTTCATTGCTTCATTGGGCCATTAAAAAGTATTAAAAACGGCATTAAAGATCAGACCGAAAGCTAGACAATATTTATCAAAGCTTTTTTCATATTGTATGTGGCCCAGCTAATAAATGTTCTCAACAGCTGGGAAATTGATGGTAACATTTCTGAGAACCACAGTCTGCTCAAATTCCTTTAAAAACCTTATTTTGATCTTCGGTTCTCATCCGATTATACAGATCTGTATCTGGGTGACAGGAAATAATACTCTTTCTGATGAAGCCGAGTTTGGCTTGTTTATGCAGCGATACATTATGTCACTGGAGTGATGATGAATTGTGACCTAGAAAATGCTGGTGTGACTTTCTTCCTTAGATCATGCAGGTGTGACTAGAGGTAAAGTTGCTTCACGGTTCCCAGCAGAGGACTCTTGATTCTTATCATTTTGCCAAACTGTTTAGCCTGAAATTTTCCATATTTCTGTGTTTCAGGAGAACATTGGTATTTTTAAAATCTCACCTAAATCTGCAAAAAAAAAAAAAGATAAACGGATTCTTAGGGGGAAAATATGTAACTTAAATCCCAGCATTCCCTTGATCATTTAACTAGAGTCCATGTAGTGGTATGAAGGAGCTTAGGTTACCAGCTAACAGTCTTTCTGGCATTTTCTAAGCTTTAAGCACTTGACTTTGCCATGTTAACAATCTTTTCTTGTGGGTATAAGCTACCTAATGAATGCACAATATCCAGAAGTACTCAGTACTAGCTCTCCTGGCCTAGCTGTCTCTCTTTGAAGTAATTGCTAAAATTCCCACTGAAATTAGAAGGCTCAGAGTAAACCAACACTTTGAGCTTTCAAAAATCCCATCCAGAGCTTTTATTTATACATACGGAGTATGCCTAGATACTTAGGAATGAGGTCAGAGACAAGGAGAGATAAACACAAGTTTTGAAAAATGTTAGGGCAAGACAGGGACTTCATTGGAAATTTTTAAAAGCATAGTTTTATCAATTAAAGATGTTGGTTATAAAGTATACTAACTCTCTAACTGCATTAGCCTAATTAAATAAACTACATAAACTACCTTAATTCTGAGGGTTTCTTCTTTGAAGTTCCTGTAAAATCAGCAGTGTTTTAATTTGCCGTTACAATGTTGCTGCTGACCATGACTTACAATGGCGTTATTGGATTGTTACCCTTTCATCCAATTATTCATTGGCTATGCAGTGGTCCCCTGTGAATATACCCAGATTACAGTGTTACATACATAACAAAGTTTTGCTGACCAACAAGCAAAGTGGGTTTTTTTTTTCATTTTTAATGTCTTGGGAGAGGTTTGTCTTGGTTGGAAGTCTAGAGGTAGGTCTCTTAATCCAGAACAACCCAAGAAAATTCAAAAGACCCAATTTCTTACAAGTTATCTAGTGGATTAAATCAAGCTAGAGAAAGTGAGAATAGTACCTGCTAAGCTGTGCTTCACCTGTATTCTCAGTCAGCCTGAGAAATAAAATGTGACCAATCCCAAAAAACCTTCTAGCCCTTCTCATTTATGAGTATTTTGGTCCAATACATCTCAGTTTGTATTTCACTTGGGTGGTTTTCATTAGGGTCTGTTTTCTCTCTCCTTTCACTCTGGTTTTGAGTGAGTAAATTCTGTTGCTTTGAGGTTGAGTTGTATTGGGCAGTCATGCCTACATGAGTCTAAATGTCTCTCCACAAGACTATATAGATGATGTTTTTATGTGAAGAAGTTAATAAGGAGTCCGTGGTAAAGGTCTTTGTTGGATAGAATTATTTTTCTTTCTACCACGTGCCTCTGGAGCAGTGTCACGGTGCCTGAGACTACAGACTGCGTTGCATGACCAGAATTGCCAAGCTCTGATATGTTTATTGCACTGTCCTAGGTGACCCAGAGGCCAAGCTCACATAAGATGAGATGTCTGTTCAGGATTAGCTTTGTCCCAAAGGATCCCATTGATCTTTTAAGAAGAGATCCAGTTGCTTTTGAATATCTCTATGTACAGGTAAGTGAAGGAACGGCCATTGTTAGCGTAAAGGAGAATAAAAAGACAGATGCACTCAGTGTATATATAGATTTATATCTTCACGGAGAAAAGCATGACTGCAGTAAATCCTGGGTTTTATTTCTGCTGTGTAAAGCCAATGCATGCACTTGGGGAATGTGCAAATCTTTATCATCTGCAAAGTCCCCTTCCTTCATAAGTCTCTCCAAATAGTAATGCTTTGATATCTTTCCAAAATACATTTGGCTTTAGAAAAGAGTGAAGCTGAAGTAATTGCTAATACTTATTTCTGGTACTGTAACATCAGACAGAAATGATGTCTGAAAAGGAACTTCCAGTAAAATGGATGAGAAAACTAATGTACAAGCAATGTGGTTCTCCTGGGTATCTCACCTGCTATCTTGAGTCCAGATACACTGATACTCTCCCAGCACTCTTTGTGAAAGAGTATTGCTGTTCCCCCCAGGAAGGATGAATAGAATTTAGATCAAAATGCTCATGCCTTCTGCTCTTTGGCAGAAGTCCTTGTGTTCTTCAGAAGGGCCCATACCCTGGAGAACATCTGACACCTCTGAGAGCAACAGTCCTACCTTAAGCATGGTCCTGCTTCTGAGTTCAGGATTACTCTTCATGCAATGTTAATTAAAAAAAAACCAAAACTATAATTTATTTTTAGCGTAAGATTTTTGAACTTGATGCTCCCTCTACTGGTTCTTTGGCAGAGCTGTAACGACGTGGTTCAGGAAAGATTTGGACCAGAACTGAAGTACGACATTGCCCTGCGGTTGGCTGCATTGCAAATGTATATTGCAACTGTGACCACCAAGCAAACTCAGAAAATCTCTCTCAAATACATAGAGTAAGTTGAGAATGCAGTGTGTTCTTTGAAAGTGAAACATTAGGAGTAACTCGTAGATTCTTTAAGGTTGTTTCTTTAGTATATCTATATGCATGCACCAATTTTACGTTCATTTGTGGTCGCTGAAATTGAGTCAGGTGTGTTAAGAATTGTACATATAGACCTTTTGGTCCATTTACCTTTTGGCCATCTGTTTAGGCACGTGAAATAGCCTATAAATGTAAATAAGATTAACTCATTTGCTTTCAATGACTTAATGGTCAGATCTAAGTTTATATGGTCTAAATGCCAAGGTTTTAGTAGAGATTATTATAGTAGGATTCAGATGATTTCTTGGCTCCAGAGGCTGTAGGGTCTTAGATTCCATTTGTGAGATTTCTGAGATACAGAAGTATCCCAGTAGGCACCTGTTTTATGTTAGACAACATGTATATGTAACTATAAAGAAAAAGAAAATTTCCAAAATGCAACTGTGCGTACATCTGCTTGGGTTCTAAAAAACAAAACAAAACCCAAACGTTTGTTGTGATTTAATTTACTTGCAGGATGGAAATAATAACGGTTGCACACTCTATCTTGTAGACTTTATCCGCCTTACTGAAGCTCATGTTATATTGTATCATTAATGAATCAGCAGAAATAATTACTTACAAGTGAAGAGTCAGTCTCCTATCAAAAGGGGTGCTTCAAGGAGAAAGAAAATCCAGTAAAAGGAGGGGGACTGGTTGTTTCTGAGGGGGAAAAGAACCCCACAAAATATAAGTGGCAAAGTCAATGGCTGGCTGGTTCGCATGTTCTAAAAAAAGCCTAAAAAATAAAGTTAAATCTGATATTATGTCGTTAAATCTGTGATTTTAATTCTATAATGGTACTTGCCTATGTAATTAAATGGTGTTTAACAATACAGCGTAGACTTTAAACATAAAAACTTAAAACTTCTTTTCTGAATGGCATGATGGAAGGGATAGAAGAGAGATTATATATAATTTTAAAGCATATTTTTCAGAAGTAATATATAGTTTGAATATAGAAAGTAATGCGTTATTGCAAAACTCTGGACTTGTTCAACTCTCCTGTTTTCAGGTGTTCATTCACTTGGCATCATAGTCACCAGTCTTTAGATAAATAATCATCACAGGAATGTGAAATTAAATATATGCCTTTTATTGCAGAAAAGAATGGGGATTAGAGACTTTTCTTCCGTCTGCTGTGCTGCAAAGCATGAAAGAAAAGAACATAAAGAAAGCACTTTCACACCTTGTCAAAGCAAATCAAAACCTAGTTCCTCCGGGTAAAAAGGTATTACATTTGCATCTTAATGGAAAATATGTTTTAAAGAACAGAAAGGGTGGAGGGCATGGGAAACATTTAAAATTAATCCTTTGGAGAAACGCCTAGCCATTATATTTTCAGAGATATAACTTTTGGTGCTCAGTACAACATAGCCAAGAACAATTAAAAGTAATTAATTATACCCCAACTAAACTATCTTCTTATCTTGAGAATGCCAGAAAACTGGTTATTAATACTTCATTTATGATAAAGATATATATTTTTAACTCATTTAGTGCTTCCTGTTAAAGGCAGACTTGTTAGGAAAGTTATTGTTCTCTCTCTGATGCTCTCATCTGAACCACATTAACCTATGGGTCTGACATAAATGCTGTTTTTCAGGATTGTTTTCCGTTATGCTGTAGATAGAGACTTTTCTCTGGCCATGATCTAACTGGATAGATGATGCTCCTTACAGTAAATGACCCTCCTTGCTGTTGCAAAATGCTTTGCTTAGCACTAAACTTTCACTTCAGCTGGAAAAACACATGTAGAAGACAATGTCTGTGAGAAATGCCTTTGTTACATGCGTGCAGCTAAGGCTGGTTTTAGACAACATAATGAGGTTTCTTTATGCAAGTCATCTAGTCTCTCTTTGTAGTCAATGGAGAGAACCAGGCACTTCTAGGGAGCGATTCATCCCATCCCACATTAGGAACCAAAAATAGGTCAGATGACTTGTGTCCTAGAAATGCCTGTTTCTCTCCATGGACTATAAAAAGAACCTAAGAGTGACTAGTTGAGACATAAAATGAGTTGAATCCTGCTCCATGACACTTTGTTTCTGAACAAAAATAACCCCAAAACTTCTGGTGCCCGAGCTCAGGTTCATTGTGATCAGCAGAAATCCTGCTTGGAGGTTTCAGACCACATCATGGCTGAGAACGTAGGTCTATGTGTTTGACCAGGGATGCTCAGGGAGAAAGGCCACCTCTTTGACAGAAGCACTGTATGTCTCCTGTACTGCTGAGGCTAAAGCTGAATGATGCCGATTACTTATTGTTTATCCTGGCAGTGTAAGTTTGGGTTTATTTTGGAAGCCATCACTGCTGCAGGCATTGCAGGTGATGACAGTGGCATACAGTATCAGTTCTTGGTTAGAAGAGAGGTTGCAACAGTCCTGCCGCAAGCAGACTTGGTTGGTTTTGCTTCATTCTTTTCTAATTTGAGTTTTGGAAATATGTTGTATATCCATCTGCTTTTTTAGCAGTTAGGTCTCAGAAAAAAAGCATCTGTGCTCATCATCACCTTCTGTCTCACTTGTAGGTACTAATGCAGGAACTGATTTCCTTCTGGGGTCTTCTCTCCCTCTGCGTGAAGGGAAGCCTGTCGTTCTTGGGATTCTCACATTTTTTATAACCCCTGTGTATTTCTCCACCAACTGAACGCCTAGTGAAGGGAAGGGGAAGGCATTTCCACTAGTTGCTCTGCTCCGCATTCATTTTCTCCTTGGTGTCTAGAAAAGCCTTAGGATGGGGGCTCTTAAAATACTGTTCCAGATCAAATAAGATTTTGAATTAGAAATATAGTGGCTGAGATGAGAATGGGAAATGAGATGAGCTTGTTTTATCTTCTCTTTTAAAAGTCCAGATGTGAGGATTTACATCAGGGAGGTATAAGGTTTGGGTCCAGACTGTTTGGGTAAAATGATCTGTTTCTTGTTTCCGTTCAGTCTCATAAAATATTTCCATGTTGTCCCTTTTTAAGTAGGTAATTTAAGCTCAGAGGAGAAAAAAGGAGACAAATTATGACGTGTATTGTATGATATGATCATATGTATTGGTGTACTGTATTTAGCTTTCAGATTTATTCCCTACTAAATATAGTGGAAGAGTTTTATTTTAAAAAATAGGGAATGCAGTAATGAGGTGGAAAAATATGCCATATGCCACAAGTGCCTAGCAAAATGTAATACACAGAGCTGACAAAAGCAAATTCTTTGTTCTCTTTCTCTGTATAGGTACATAAATGTTTAGGAACTGATGGTGATTAAGAATGGAAAGCTGCTGTCTACCCTTGAAATCCCTCAATGAACAGATGTTTAATCTGAGTAGTTGAACGTTTTCCTTTCATTGGAGCAGTTATGATGTTCTTGCAGTGCTCTAATCTGCCCATACCCAAGCCCTCAGTGCATTTTAACTAAATGAGCAAGATCTTAATTTTAAGAATGAAACTGTTTCTCCTCATCTGAAACTCAAGCATCTAATGATTTAGTTTCAGGCTCTGAAGAGCTGTTATTATAGTTCGTTCTCCTTCGACTGTACAAATACATTTTCTTTCTGAATTTGGTAATGTGATGATTTCCACCACTACCTCTTACCCCTTTTTCTCCTTCCTTAGCTCTCTGCTCTGCAAGCCAAGGTGCATTATCTGAAGTTCCTCAGTGATCTACGATTATATGGAGGGCGTGTTTTCAAGGCAACACTAGTGGTAATATTTCTCTTGAAATAGTCTCTCTCTTCTCTTGATTATTTTATCCAAATATCTTTTTGCAAAAGCTGGACCATATAATTTTCTTCAGAAGTTTAGGTTCTGTTCATACACTTAAAAAATAATTGTTAAATTGAACCAAATAACTTTTTTAATCTAGAAAATAACATTCCTATTATAATTGGAATTTTTGATGGGGATTTGGAGATAGGTTAGCACCCTTTTGGCAAATAGCACCATCCACTTAACTATAGAATACTATTATTAGTCTGAAAAGCTCTGGATGACAAAGATTTTCTTTTAACAGAAGCAGATTCCATCCATCCGTCTGTCTGTCCTTCTTATTATCCATTTAAAAACTACAGTACAGTCAATATCCAGGAGTAGATTCCTTTACTGTTTGTTTTTAATTATGAATCAAGTATGCTCTTCTATATCATATCTTCTTAGAAAAACATAATAATCTTTAATGTAGAAGTGCCATGCAAATGTAGCTCCATGAAAATGAAAGAAAGCAGTGGTGATTTCTGTCACTACACAGTACCTATGATGTTTTTTACTTTTGCTTTATTTCTTTTTCTGCTAAAGCAGGGAGAAAAGCGTTCAGAAGTGACTCTGTTAGTAGGGCCACGGTACGGAATCAGTCATGTGATAAACACCAAAACAAACCTGGTGGCTCTCCTGGCAGACTTCAGCCACGTCAACAGGATTGAGATGTTTACAGAAGACGAAAGCAGTGTTAGAGTTGAACTGCACGTCTTAGATGTGAAAGTAAGTTTGCTGTTGAATTGTGTTGATATAATATCTTTAAATAATATTTTTGTCTTTATTTGTATTTGATCAAGCTATACTGTTCTGAGAATTTTAATGCCAATAATATTCTGAGGGTGCATTTTTAGCTTTTTATTTTTTGGTCAGAGTGCATGTAGAGTACGCCTTGGGCATTTGAGGGGCCTACGGTGTACGAGACTGGTGCTTTGGAGCACTTGTATTCTATTCTGATTTTTCTCTTGGCTGACCCTGAGCAACACGCTTTGTTGTTGTCTTCTTTGATTTCTGTGGTGTGAAAAGGTGAAGATGAAACTGTCCTTCTTTTGAAGCTTCTTGAGCCCCTAGAAGCTCCTCTTAGTGTGACAGACAATATTATCACTCTTAGAGAATCACCAGCTGCATCGGCTGTGTCCCATATAATCAATACAGTGTTTTATCTGCAAAGCTTACTACAAGTAACCGCATAGCAGTTACCAGTGAAATAAACTGTAAAAAGGCAAGTTTTGTTTTCTTAGCCCTTATAATTCCAATTCCTTGCTTTGCCTTACATAATATATTCATAGATGCTTTTCATCTACCTATTGTCATTTATTTTCTTTGCATCTGTGGCATCTAGTGGCAATGAGTGGAGTTTTATATATTATATTGGCCTCATTCTTCTTGGTGTGTTTACTATTCGGTTTTGAAGTTAAAGGCTTCATAGATTGTCTACAGCATTAATCAGGATAATCTGAGATCGAAGGAAGAGTTCTTATTATACTTGAAACTTAAATATGCCATTAAAATAAAAAAAGTCTAACAGTTCTTTTTGCTTAGCCAGCTATGCACAAAAAACATATACAAGGAATATTTTACTAAGCTTTTGCTTTGAATGCTTTAGGTTTATTGACCTGGAACTGTTTCCCTGTATTTAAGTTAGTGAAAAAAAAAAAGTTGTACATTAATCTAGATGCTCTCTACAGTAGCTTAAGAGAAATGTACAGGTTGGTGAGCACAGCGTCTCTTTCTCCTTACTTAGCAATGATAACATCTAAGGATCTCAGGCTACTTTACCTGCATTACTGTGCTAAACTCGTAGCCCTCTTGTGAGAAAGCTGTTATCCCTTTTTTGCAGATGGAGAAAGTAATACAGAAATGAAATTCTTCCCATCTGCTTGTATGTAAAATGCAGCACTGTATGGCATAGTATTATATATTACCATGGTATGTGTGGTTTTGTATTATAACACTGTTACTGTCTTATTGCAAGCCATGCATATCCTCACCTCCTTGCATTTTGACACATGCAGTCTTAAACCCAGAGAGACTGGCCTAACATTAAAATTACAAATCTAGGAGGCTCTGAGTGGAATTTGACAAAAAAAATGCCTCTCTGTGGAGCACAGGTAGGGGTTGTCACTCTGTCCTGTGTAGGAGGTGCAGGCACACGTAGGTAGGTATTCTCAACTGATCTTTTCATCCCGTGGCTAGCAGTTTCACGTATCCAGATTTTGAATGTGACAATATATGTCATATATTTTCTTAATGAATAAACAGTTTGTATTTTTATTTTATTTTTGGTTCTTTTTAATGTCTTCTCAAATATGCATCACTTGGCAGAAGCAGGCAGTAAAAGTTAGCTGTCACAGGACTGTTCAGCAGGTGAACAGTAGTTCACAGCACTGTTCTCAGCAATCTGAGATTTCTGTAGAGATCGTCCATTTCTGTCAATCCCTGCAGAAAATTTGAGGTCAACATTTCAAATATTAAAACCAGTTTTAGTAGTCACTCGAAAGAACAGAGATTAATTAGCCCACTGTAGGCTTAATAATTTGTAGTTAACTTTTATAGCTATAGTTGAATGCTTTGAAAGAAGCATGTATTGAATAAAACCTCAAACTGGGGCCCAAAATACTTTAAAGAAAAAAAAATAAAAGCATAGATTTCTCCGTGTTGCTGAAAATTCTTCTTACAACATTCAGGGCCCCAAAGTATTTTGGCCTAAGATGCTGCAGCACAGGCATTTAAAAGATTATCAGACCTGTTGTGGGTTTGGTAGTAAGGTATGATCATAAATTACCTTTTGGCCACAACCTCCATCAGAATCAGTTGTCTTTTCACTAGTAAGGGGTTGAGTAAGTTGGAGAGCCACCCATGTAACGTCATGTTCCACCTGCAAAAAATTATGCAGGTCCCCGTATCTATCTTGTGACAGTGAGCTCTGCATGCTAAATTATGATAAATAGTCACAAATGTCCACATATCTGTGAGTGACTACAAACTGCGAGTGATAAGATGGATTGTCTACAGTATAATTTCTATCGATGTATCATGGTAAGGACTTCATTTTCATTTGCTCTCTAGGAGCTGTGGAGGCTAGCCACCTTAAAATGAATTTGAGAAAAGCACCTTTTGGTGTTAAAAGCTAAAGAGACACGAACAAAAGGTTTAGGCAAAGAAACTTATATATTGTGGCAAAAGAAAATGGAATTAACGAAAGTATGTTTCACATGGATTTCTCAGGTTCAATGCTCACTGGCCTGGCAGCCGTAGTTTTTCAAAGCTCTGAAGTCTCTCATTTTTCTGTTAGGTCTGACTGTTTTATCTAAATGCTTTGCATTTGTTTTCCTTGTTGATCTCCCTTCTGAGGCTCTTTATCCATTCTCTTTCTCTTTGTTTATCTGCTTATTTTTTCATCATTTGTCTTTTCAGTAATGCCAGGCCACAACCACTGAAATCTTTTAAGCTGTCATTGTAATATTCACTGTCACTGCTGTGTAATGATAGCTCTAACCTCACTACTATGTTTTCTGAACCTGAACTTTCCCTGACTCTTGTTTGCTTCCTGTGTTTTTCTTCTTTACATGTACTTAGGGCACCTCACTTTCTGGGAAGCTGCAGATTCCCATACTACTGCAAGACTCCAGTGCCTAATGTACCAGGTTCTTAGCTGTTGGCAGTTTCAGAGTAACAGTAAACAGTGCTTTGGTGAGAATAATATACTTATGCGAGAAAAAGGATGGAGCAAGAGTCTTAAAATGGTTAGCTTCATTCAGAAAGAGAGCAAAATCAGCTGTTAAAATTTCCAGTTGGACTTCTATCTTACTGCAACTCTAGTCATTTCTAAATTTGTGATACTGTTTGATATTTTTAGTGAGGAAAATAGGTTCTCGTGTATTTTTCAATGTGGTGTTTGCGATTGTAATTCCTTTTGCTTCCATGTAGTAGTATTGTCAGCAGGTAAACAGATTGAGGAGGAAAAGCCTTAACCAAGACTTGGTTGTATTCTTCTTAGCCTATTACTCTACTGATGGAGTCATCAGATGCAATGAATCTTGCTTGCCTAACAGCTGGATACTATAGACTGCTGGTTGATTCAAGGCGCTCAATATTTAACATGGCCAACAAGAAAAATACAGGGAGCCGAGAAACAGGTATTAATTGCACAGTATGTTAATGATGGGCCAATGTATAAAGCAGAAGCCAGCTTAAGCCAGTGCACCTCCAGATAAATACAAGGCTATGCCAAATGAGATCTGATTGCTGGCTCAGACCTAGCACAACAGTATATCAGTTCAGCTTTATAATGTACTAATATTCAGCCTATGATAGCATCTTAATGGTAAAATAAAGCAGGAGATTAATGTCATTCATACAGTAGTAAAACAGATGCACGCTCGCTGTGAGTGTTATTATTTATATGCATATATCTTTTGTAAGAACGCATATGGTGCTGGAGAAACCAGCTGGGGATTTGGTTTTGTGTTACTGTTCCTGGAACAGCATTTGTACCTAGCTGAGCTTTAGTTTTGTACTAAAGTACAAAAGTACCAGTGTTAAATTTTAGGTCATTAATTCAGCAGGTATTTAACTTAGAGCAGAGGTGAGTTTGAAAGTGCTTTTCTGAAGTGTTTGATGGCCCAGCTGTCCTATTCAGAGTGTGTATTGCTCAGCATTAACAAGTTATTGTTCAAAAATTACATGACTTTGCTCTTTGATTTCACAATGTTGGTTTTATTTCACCGTGCTATAGGAACTGAAAATAGAGGGAAGCATAATCTCCTTGCTTCTGAGTGGAACTGTATACCAAAAACTACCACTTTCCTGTCTGAAGGAGATCAAGAGACTCAAATGTCCTTTGCCGATCCAAAACAGAAGACTGTAGATGTTTCTGAAAGTCTGTTATGTCAAAAAGAACACAGACATCTGTACATAGAAAATACTTATAATTCAGGTGGATTTGATCAGCATCTGGCCAAACAAAGTGACCCCACTGAAGCAGAAGAAAGCAGAAATTTTAATCAGCCTTCACTGCTGTCACTCTCAGGTTTGGAATGTAGCAAGAAAGCACAGGATTCCCCCAGGGGAGCAAAAGTTTCCTTTATATTTGGAGATCACAACTTGGATGGTATCAATCCTCAGACTCTTGGCTATGAAAGGCTTTTGGATGAAAGTCCAGAAGTACTAGAAAAACAAAGAGCCATTTATATTAGTAATGCCAATGACATTAAAGGCCTGGAGTTGTCACCAGATGCTGAAAGCATTCAGTTTGCTACAAATTCTGTTTATGCAACTATAAATGATGGTAAAATATTTGGAGCTGCCGAAGGGATAGAAGAGCCTTTGCTGCATGATATTTGTTACGCAGAAAACACAGATGATGCCGAAGATGAAGATGAAGTAAGCTGTGAAGAAGACATTATGGTAGGAGAAATCAATAGGCCTGCTCTTCTCAGCCTTTCTGGTTCTAGTGATGACATTATTGATTTGACTTCACTTCCACCTCCAGAAGGTGATGATAATGAAGATGATTTCCTATTGCATACCTTAAACATGGCCATTGCTGCTCCTCCACCTGGCTTCAGGGACAGTTCAGATGAGGAAGACTCTCAGAATCAAGCAACGCAGCCTAGAGACAACAAGGAGCAAGCCAGTAATCTAGGCAATGATGACATTCCAGTGTCGCTTATCGATGCTGTCCCTACTAATACAGAGGGGAAGTGTGAGAAGGGGCTAGATGATGCTGTAGTCTCTACACTTCAAGCACTAGAAGCTTTGGCTGCTTCAGAGGAACAGCAGACGAATGACAATTCAGGTTCTTTCACCATAGTTACATTTATCCATTGAAAATCATTCCATCTCATCCATTTAGCTTTGGAAATACTCCATTTCATGAGGGTTGGTTGGTTTTTTTTTTGGTTTACCTTTTTTTTTTTTGGCATCATTTTGCATACATCATATTCCATATTATTTAATGGACCTACCATTATGTTACTAAACTACCTGTCCCGGGAACTGTGCAATAAAGTCTGAGTATTCTTACAAAGCATATTTTTGTCTTTAACACACACCCTTTGCTTGTCAGTTATCCAGGTGCTTCAGCTGCTGTCATTTAATTGACTTTTATTTTCTGTGGCTTGCAGGTGTAGCTATCCTGCGAGCATATAGCCCTGAGTCATCTTCAGATTCTGGCAATGAAACAAATTCCTCTGAAATGACTGAAAGCTCTGAACTAGCCGCAGCACAGAAGCAATCAGAAAACACTGCACGTATGTTTTTGACCACAAGTGAAGGCTACCAACCCCTTGTGGAAGAGCAGACTGAATTTCCCATCGCTAAGAATCAGGCTGGAGGGCCAGGCATGAAGCCCTCACAGCCTTTGGCTGGTCGTCAGGCTGCAGAGCTACAGTCAAAAGTTGTGCCTTCAAAGCAGATTCTTCATTCAGATAACATGGAAATGGAGCCAGAGACCATGGAAACAAAATCTGTCACTGATTATTTTAGCAAATTGCACATGGGATCCTTGGTGTATTCTTGCACTAGTAAAAGGAAAAATAAGATGACAGACAGCGAAGTAAAAGCACCCTCCGATGGCAATGCTACTGTGAAAAAGCAACAGGGAACTAAAAAAGCAGAGACTGATGAAGATCTAAAAGCTAAATTTGGAACTCTTTCAGCAAGAGACAGTCAACGCCTAAGCACTTTTAATGTGGAGAGAACTGCCTTTCGCCAAAGATGGTACGCTGCCGATGATGGGGCAGCAGATAAACCAAGCCCAGAAACAGTGAATGGGAAGACTTTTCCAAGGGGTCCTGTCCTTGGTAAAACAGAAACTGACTGTAAGGATGAAGTGGATCCTGAGGTGGATCAGGATGATACCTCAGGGCTTAGCCAAGGTGAAAACTTTCTGTCAGATGTGACTCCCGTGTCTTCAGCCAAAGACCTAAATGACGCAGAAGATACCGATTTATCTGCAGATGACCATCCTTCAAAGCTTCCAGAAGCTGAGCAGAGTGTGGCTAGACTTTGTGAATATCACTTGGCTAAGCGCATGTCATCTCTGCAAAGTGAAGGCCATTTCTCACTGCAAAGCTCTCAGTGCTCTTCAGTGGATGCAGGATGCAGCACAGGCAGTAGCACCTGTGCTACCCCCGTTGAATCTCCTCTTTGTACCTCTGACGTTAAGCACATTATCTCTGACCCACCAATGAAGGGCATTGCCTATATTCCAGCAGATGAAAGAGCTGCCATTCTTCCAAACCATGGAACAGCATACAAGGACCTGCACCAGCAGCCTGAAGCCGTGTGTCACAGAATGACGGTGCCTGTTGTGCATTCAGCAATTAATGCTGAGCCACTGTTCGGCACTTTGAGAGAAGGATGTCATCGGATCCCCAAGATAAAAGAAACTACAGGTACAGCAGTAATAAAGCGTTTCTTATGTTTGTTGTTTTTTTTAAAGCTACGTGTAAAGGTTGAGGACTAGCTGTGATATTTACATTATCTTTACCTAAAACTACATCATCAAGCTGTAGCGGGCAGGGGGATTAGACCTTTTGATGTATCTGTTCATTTTAGTTGTGTGTGTTGAGATGTTCATATGAGCTGCTTACAAAGTTCAATTTTTTTAAAAACCTCTCATTACAGTTGAAAATATCTGGGGAGACGCTGGTGGAGAGGCCTCTTTTCCACTCTTTGGAAGCCTCTCCAAAATCCATAGTCACTGGAGATCCAGGATACTTGTTAGATTATAAGATGACTTCACAAGGTGTATTAATGTAGGAGAGAAAAAACTGTGATTCATTTAGTTTGTATCTTACATGCTATTTTAGCAGATTATCAAAACCATGCCAGTATGAATAAAAAGCTCTAAATGTAAGGATGAGAAAACGTCGCTATCTTATTAAGCATGTATTACTTCACCATCTCACAGTAGGTGTTTCCTTAAAGAATAATTTACATACAGAACCATTACCGCATTTTTAAGTTCCAATTTCAAGAGATTTTATGAATTTACTGTTATAAAAAAATGTAGCTTTTCAGAGATAACATTGGAAATTCTTTCAGTTGGGTTTTAAATATTTCCCTCTTCCTGGGTTGCAACCCAAATGTAGCAGTAGTGTGTGAATGCATGAATATCCAAAAGTGGAACAGACTAGGAGATAAAATGAGACATGCTATTTCTCTGCCAAAAAAAATATGTAACCAAACCAAAATTGCCACGGGTACATCTTTCCATAACTTCTCAAGTATAGTTAAATAAGGTATTTTAACATGAAAATATTAATCTCATTAGTTAATAGAAAACATGCAACATTAGAGGAGATTTAGGATATTTTATGGATGATTTTCTATTCCTTTTTTGAAATGAGTCTGCTGTAGTGGAATGAACAACTAACTATTCCTAGATTATAATTTGTTGATAGATTTTAAGAGGCATCTTAATGAAATACAAAAGGCATGAGAAACTAGCAATGAATGCTTTGTGAAATATTTTGAGGAACAGAGACCACTGGGAAATACCAGGAATCCAGTTGTCCTGACTGTTAAAGGTATTTAAAAGTTCAGTCTCTGAATATTATCAGGGTGATGCTTAATTATTCTGTCTGCTCTTCTACTACCCCTAGTGTAGCTTTCACAGAGCCTGAAAAGGGAAGACAAGGAGGCATGCCTACAGCTTTTCCTAGACAGCCTCTAGCTGACTCCATCATGCTATCATCCATGCTATCAGAATCAAAGGTGCCAAGTCAAAATCAAGACTCTTGTGACATTCCCAAAGTAAATCAGGCTTGTGGGGCAACAGTTAGTTTACGGCCATATGACATGATAGGAGGAAGCCTCAGGATGCCGCACAACAGGAAAGTGCTGAGACGCAGCAGCAGCATCATTGGAGGATCTGCAGGCATTGAGATGCTGTTTGAAAAGAAGGCAGCCGCAGCCAGCTTGAAATGCCTGGACGTCACCCGAAGGGACGAACCCAAATCAGAGAGAAGGGTGGAACTCCCCCTGGGCAAAAAGCTGTCAAAAAGTTATTCCCAGAGTTGTGTGTACGTCAGCACTGATAGGAAGGACAGTAAGAGGTGTTCGGGCACAGGCTCCAGTCAGAAGGACTCCAAGCAGTGTCGAACGTTGCCCTTGCGGAAGCTGGACACCAGCACCTGGAGGTGTCATGGCCCCTTTAGCTATTGTTTCCTAAGCAGAGGAAACGATGACAATGATGATGAAGATGATGGAGACAGCCATCAGCTCTCATGTCTCTTTGAACCTCAGGGTCCGTGTGAGCTCGCAGAACCAGTCGGTGAGTCATTTTCCAGTGAAAATGAGCAGAAAGTCTTGGAGTCCCCGAGAGCTGCTGAGCCCCCACAAGATGAGGCAGTCAACGCGCATGAGAAGAGCAGTGCTGACATCCAAGGTGGCCAAATTGATGTGAATCTCAACGATGTGGCCTTCGATGCACGAATCACGCGAATAAATGTGATGAAAGAGAAGACGTATGCAATGCCTGATGGATTTATTGCAGCACAAAAGGATGCCAATGAGCTACTCTCACTGGTCCGAGCAAGTATGGGCAAGAGAGATTTACATCCAGAAACATATGACCTTAAACTTTCTAAGTACAAACAACTGTTATCTATGGAATCGAGACAGTTGGGAAGTGCCTGCAGGAAAATGGCCATGGCTGATAAAAGCCCTGAGGAAATGCTTTTAGCTATGACTTCCAGCTTTCAAGTACTCTGTTGCTTAACAGAAGCCTGCATGCGTTTAGTTAAAGTCATGAACTCTGAAACACAGCAGCAGGAAATTATAGCTAAGATAGACGAGGTTGTAATAAACTACATTTGTCTTCTGAAGGCTGCAGAAGCAGTATCAGGCAAGACCTCCAGTGATCCTAGCGTTAAACTCTCGGCTCGACATTCGACTACCATGGCCGCTATTGTAAGCACACTAACACGTTCTCTTAAAATGCTTTTAAACAAATAAAATACGAAAGTCACTTCATAATCTACCTTTGCAAAGCCATACATAAAAAACTTTTATTTACTGTATGTGTATGAACTAATGTAACAAACTCAGCTTTCTCTGTATATTTTGTTATTTTATATAAAATATGTATGAGATTAAAAAAAAAGTTAAAAGTACTGAACAATGACAAAAGTAATGACCAGATCTGTCCTTCTGTTTATACAAAAACAAAAGCCAAAAAAACTCTCTCCCCAAGACCAGAAAAACAGAAAAAATCCCATATAGGAGCAAATTGATGTTCGGCTATTTTTCATATAGTCAAATCTCTGGTTGTACGAAGTGAACTTTTAAAGCCTGTTATGTCAATGAAGTTGTTTTCTGTTTCATCCAAGTTTTCACTTGGAGAATGCTCCATGTTTAGAAATGAGAAATTAAATCATAATGTATATAACACAATATTTAATGTTTTAAAATTATAATTTTTAAGCATTGAAAATAGCAAAAAGACATTTAAAATCCAAGAGACTATTATAACTTACTAGAGAATATATATATAATAAATGACTCTTTTGTTCATATGGCCTGAATTACCTGATTCTTCTTTTCTAGGAAATTCTGTAGTTAAAAAAAAAAAAGTATCGAAAATACCAACTTCAGAGAGTATCTGATGTATTGAACATTAGTGTTGGCATTTCAGATAGTGAACGTAACTGTGGAAGACTGAGGACACATAAACCAGAGTGGTGGTGGTGTTCTCTCTGACGTGAAAGGTTGATGTCATACTGGTCAGACCAGAACGTATAGGGCAGGTCTACACGCTCCTTTCCCTGGTAAATGAGAGAGAGGACTGTCAGGAAAATCCTATGCTGTTTACTGTTTCATCATATATCTATGGTGCATCTGAACAACATGAACTGCATCTATTTTGTTAAATATTTTATACTTCATATTTTATGATTCTGAATGTTTAACTGTAAATAAGTTAGAAATAAAATGAAGTTTTCAGAATACAATAAATATCTCTGAAATATTTCCAGCTAGAGACAGTTCTTCTCTGAGTGATGACAAAGGCAATTTGTGAATAACCTCTCTCCCATCTGAACCTTTCTGGAAAACATTTTGTTAGTCTTGTGTTTGAGAGACAGCCAAAGCAAAAGCTCTCAGTTTCACCTGGCAAATAGGCTTTCAGAATAGCATCTGTTAAACTTTTCAGTCACCAAGGAGCAGCAGCCCTTGTGGAAAGTTCAGAATACCATTCTCCAAACTGATGTAGGTAATTTTCATCTTCTTCTCATAATGTCACATGCAAAGAGTATAACCGCTCTCTTTTGAAAACTTACCCATTCAGCTGAAGCATGTGTGCTGAACTAGAAAGACTAAACCAACAAAATTAAGGTTTTGCCAAGGAAATATTTTCTTGCATAGAGTGATGCACTTCACTATGAAACCCAGATGCGCTTTTTCCTCCGGCTGCAGGGAAACATCCTCACAAACACAGTATCAGAAGCTTAACCTGTTGTCCGCAGGAGAAAAATCTGGTTTCCGAGACCAATAGCATGCGGAGCCACTCTCCAGGGCAGCTCAGAGGTAGGCTGCAGGATGAATTACATCGGTGGTGGGTGACAACAGCCCGTCCCATGTGGTGCTAACCCTCAGTGCTCTTGTTCTGGCAGCCCTGGGAGTGGGGTTGTGTGCGCTGCTCTTTTGCTGCAAGTACCAGTGAAGTTATTTCCATGGGTTTTGAGTATTTCATACTGGGGAAAAAACATGCTGAATTGTTGCATTGGTACGTATTCCTTCACTGCTTTGTGAGTTTATGTAAAAATCTCCTAGAATCACATGTATTCACAAGCATATTAGGTTGATGTCTCACAATCATTCTTTCTCAGTAATTATTTTCATCTTCCTTCTGGGCTCTGGGGAGACCTTACTGTGGCCTTTCAATACTTAAAGGGGGCTACAGGAAAGATGGGGACAAACTTTTTAGCAGGGTCTGTTCTGATAGGACAAGGTGTAGTGGCTTTATGCTAAAAGAGGGTAGATTTAGACTAGATGTAAGGAGGAAATTTTTTATAATGAGGGTGGTGAAACACTGTCACAGGTTGCCCATAGAGGTGGCAGATGCCCCATCCCTGGAAACAGTCAAGGTCGAGTTGGACGGGGCTCTGAGCAACCTGATCTAATTGAAGATGTTTATGTAAACCTTATTGCTCATGTTTGGGGGATATTTGGTTTTTATGGTACCTGCATTTGCAACCATCTTCTCTTACTCTCAGCACATTTTATTTGACACGGGTTACCTAGAGCTATTTCATTTTGTCTCAACTGCCAACCAAGTTTTTTTTTTTTCATTTAATCTTCATCAGTGTCTTATTTCAGGATAACCTTTTTGCCTTGTCTGATCTGTGAGATTTGAATTTTATCTTACTACCTGTACGAGAGATGCCTTTACTGACTCAGAATAAGGCGTGCTCTTGTGTGATCCCTTTGCCATACTTTTAAAAGTGGAATGGGAGGGCATCAGGAGCTTAGACAGTAGCCTGAGAAGCCACAAAAGCCTCTTCTCATCCATGAGGCCAAAACTGCAAAACGCTAATATTGGCCAAGTTGGAATGCTTGCCACCATCCTTGGCACCAGTGCGGGGGGCTTTTGTCCTGATGCGACTAGAAATGGTTGTCCTAAGACTTGTGCTCAAGGAGACACTTCCCCCTAACTTTCCCATCATGAGATGATGAAGGCAGGACCCCTTAATCTAAGTGACCAAGGGTTTACTGCATGAAGTCCCTAAGTCAGCACTGCTGTTCCTTGAAGTATGAGAGCTTTCTCTTGTGGTGGCAGCATCAAGGCAATTTCCACTGGGGAATGACCCTTAAGTTTTCTCCACCTTTCCAAGAAGTAGCATTAGATGTGCTCCCTCTGGGTTTGGCAGTCTGTTTGGGCAAGAGGATCAAACAGGGACTGGCCAAAGGAGTGGAAGCTTCACATCAGTATCACGGAGTTCCGCTTCATCTGAACTGCATGCAAGGCTTTCCGTCATATCCAAAGGTGTTAAGTGAGGGTTTCACCACTCAACTATCCTTTTTCAAACTTGTTAACCTGGAGAGGATGTGCATAGGTTTTCTTTCTCTCTTCCAGAATTTGATTAGTCCTTGTCAGAGGGTCACAGAGAACTAGACTCATTTAGTAGTTCACCTGCCAGGCCCTCCCCAACTTTCTCAAAACGTCTGTCTGAGCATGATGAGAGATGCCCACTGCAGCGGTGGGGCAGAATTTTAATGTCAAGGCCTCCTCCCTTTCTCAAAAAGACTTTTGCTGCTACTCCTGTACCTGTTATTGCAGAATGTGGGCTGTTGGGCTCATCTCGGTCTTGAAATGCTTTTCTCCATGTTGCAGATGCAGAAAGGCTCGCTCTTTCAGAGACAGCCTTATAAGTAATGTAAGGGAATTCATGTTATCAATCTGGTTAGGCTTTTGGGTTGATGTGTTTGTTGGTCTTCCTCCCCTTCCCATCAGTTCAAACTGTTCTGCGTTACCTGCTCAAACTGAAGTAGTCTGGTCCTTTGTTGTAAGTTCCTTACCTTTACTTAAGTCAATTTAACATCTGTTTCAGCCTTAAGCTCTAAGATGATTGAGATGTTTCCCACCACCAGGCAAGTGAGTTATGGGAATTTGAATTTGGCGTTTCACATTCTCATGGATTCTCCTTCTCCAAAAAAAGGTGGCTTGCTTTGTTGTCATCTTCTCTGTTAGTTAAAGGAGAGAAATTCATACCCCTGTGTTCCTCCTTTGACCTTATACTTCAAAGACAGACCATCATTTTTGCTGAAGCTGGTGTCTTAACATCACTTTGATTTATGTTTTCCTTCACCTTCCTTTATGCTTCTAAGAAACATGCTTTATTTTGTATCTTTAATATCAAAAGAGCTCCCTTTATATCTGTAGTCCAGACTTTCTCTGAACATACAGACCATGTATATCTCTTGACAGATCCAGTAGTTATCTAGATGGATGCTTTGTGTTTCAGTATTTGCTATAAAACTTAGGAATTGATACTTCCAACTGAGTATACAGCTTCTGTGAGACTGTTGAGTTACTGAACTGCTATATATCTACCATTCTTTCCCCAGGCACTGTGCCATCTCTGATGAGCTGCCTCAAGAGCTGCCACAGCACTTGGTAGAATCAATCTAGAAGTGCTGTTTGCATGAGGGACATCAAGAACCTCTGCTAGGTAATTTATGGCAGGTAATTGTATAAAGTTGCACAGTGTGAACAAACGTGGATATTAATTTAAGAGTGAAAAAAAGAAAGAAAACATCCTGATCTCTGTTAGCACGGTTTCCTTCAATGTTTTAGACAGTGTCTCTGTGACCAAGAACAAATTAAAATGGTTTATGGCATGCTATGTTTTTTATGCCATTGTGCCAAAGGTGATGACAACAGTGTGAATACATCCTCCATGGTTACTGCAAAAGGAAAATCTCTGCAGTCTGGAGTGATAAGGTGTAGGTGTACCCTGAGAACAGATTTATTTATAGACCATGCATCCTAAAGAAGACTAATTACTGGTAAGTTATGTTTCTTTCTCAAAGATCAATCTCTATTCCACCTGTGAATTACCATTAAAGGATAATGGGACAGCAGTCTATACCAACAAAGAAGGAATTAAGCTTCTAATGATAAACAGTATTATTGTTGTTTCTTACTGTAAGCAAAGGGCCAAAATAAGAGAGTTGCCTCTAGTACAGTGTATGAAGACAACTGGCAACAGCAAATATAAAAAACATTTTTATATCATGATTTGATATAGGAGAAACTGAGATGTTACACAATGGTTTTTACAGTGTTTTTCAAGTTGCTCTTCAGAGAGAAAAGAAGTCTTCTAAATCTTTTTTGGCAATGCATTTCAAGATTCCTCCATATTGCTCATGTCTTTAAAATGACAGCATGGGGTTATGGTGAATGTCATCAATAACTTTCAATGTTCTTTTTCATGTGCTAAACTGTAAGTTTGTATGTAGGATAGGTTTGAAAGTGGTGTATTTAGATGTCTATGGTGACAAACGGAAGGCTTCAGCCAGTGCTGCAGGCTTTGGTTTCAGTAGAAGTGTTGAGTTCCTTAATATAAATTAGGAAGTCTTCCAGTGTCCATGGGAAGATGTGATCTTAGCGCTACCTCATGGCAATCCCATTTTCCAGATGGCCAGGACTGTTTTTGCTGAAAGAGATGCCAAAGGATCCAGTTTTACTTTGATTCTCCTCTTGCCTGTAAAGTGGCCACAGATGCAGCTGAGGATCTAGTCTGTCCCTGAGTCGGCAATGCAGAGGTCATGGGTGCCTGAAGAATTTCCTGGTCTGTAGTTTTGCTGAGACCGATCACCCTGTCATCCTCTCTGCAATTTCTGGTACCTCTTGAACCTTCATGGATGGCCCAAAGAACCAACAGCCTTCAGAAAGAACAGTCCCAACATCAAACTTTTCCTGGTACATAAACCCATGCTTAGTGCTCAAGCTTCTCTTCAACTGCTTTCTGCAGCAAGAGCAGAAAACTCCCTCTCTTAGTTCTAGTCCAAGGTCAGCATGTTTCAGTGGAAAGCTTTAAAGCTTTGCAGCCCCATTGAATACTTATTTTAGGGCTTCTGCTACAGGTCTGTTGTACAAGCAAATAAATTATAGGCACAAATGTAGTACAGCTAATTGTACAGCTGACTTTCTCCTTAAAAATGCTGAACCATCACTGCCTGAAGCAGCCAGATGTACCTTATAACTTAGTGCAGTTTCAACGAATGTAATGTCTCTGAAACATAGTTATCTACGCTGGACACTACTTGGATTAGACACTTACATACAAGCTATTTATAATACTAATTTTTGGCTTTTTATGACTGTGGTTTCCATTTTCTTTCATACATTGCAGATAACTGTATTTAATTCTTCTTGGTTTACACTTTTTTTTTTTCACCAGACCTTGTTATTTCCTATTTTATTCCTCCTTCCTTTCATTGTTAACTTTTTTACACTTGAAAACCGTGTCTTAAAAAGAGATGTGTTGGCTAAATTTCTCATCAAGGGTGCTTCACAGGGTTTTGCTTGTAAAAGTAGTTCCTGCCTTCTAAAAAGGAAAATGTTTACCGCAGCATCTTCTCTTTAAATCACTGAAACAGAATATTTAAAAGAAAATCTTCTTTAACTATATGGAAGAACTACAAGAGCAAGGTAGCAATGCATTCCTTGAGGAGTTAGGAAGGATAAGTATTCACCAGAACAAACGAGGGCGTGCCTTCCAGCTGCTCCATTTGTACAGTGATTGTACTTCAGGTAAAATATGGTGTCAGGAAAAAAAAACCCAGTGTTTGCCTTGGAGATGCTTCTGTGGAGATTCCTGCCAGCATGCCCTCCAGAAGAGAAAGTTGCATCTGATGGAAAGGTTCAGTGACCTCCACCAAAACTCAGAGAATGTCCTGAGGAGCCTTGGACAAGTGAAGCGTCTCTGTGGAGGCAGCCTGCTCAGCACACGTGGCTCTGCTCGTGGCATGAAGGTAAGATTGCAAATCAAATTCCTTCTCACGTTTTATAAAGTCATTTCCAATGCTGCTATTCTTCCTCCTGACTGAGTTTCTCCTGCCAGTCTTACTGATTTAAAAAAAAAAAAAGAATAGTTTTGAGTGTTTTTTCTCTCCTCTCGTGCTGTATGAAAGACATAAATGGGTAAATTAACTACTGGATGATAAAAAGAAAACCGATTCTACACAAAGGCTTGTTTTGCATGTAAAACAATACATCAGTATAGTCAGCATAGGTTTGAGGGATCCTATAACAATTGTAGTATTATGAGTAAAAATTGTTAAAAGAAACTTAGTTTTGTGTAACTGAGTTACCCACTGACAACTTAAACAATATTTGAAGATACTGTGGTCTATATTTTTTTTTATTGACTAATTTTTTGCACTTTATTTTTCCTTCCCTGCTTATTCTGAAATTCAGGAAAATTCAGTTTTCTTTGCAAAGCTTGTTGAAAAGGAACTTCATTTAAAATGACATTATTCTTCCTGAATGTCCGTATTTGTACGTGGCAAGTTAAACATAAATATGTTGGGAGTCTTTGTTCTTACAGAATGATTTGCACATTTGTATCTCTTGTGTCCATAGGACTTTTAGATTGAAAGGGTGCCTTCTTTTCACTGAGTCTAGTTGTGTGTTCTCAGTGCAGACAGGCAGCATCAAGTCCCATCATAAAAGCACCTGGGTTTTTGATGGTCTTTTTTTGTAGAAGGCTGTTCCAGAATATCACTGATGTAAGGTTTAGGGACCTGGTTTTAATTTCTAACTAAAGCCTAGGGTAAAAAGGCTAGTTCTAATACTACATTTTTGATTTAAATAGTTCTGTTTGGTCACTGGTGCTTGTACATCAAATTCCAGATGAGATCTGCCCCATCTTTATATAGTGGTATTATTACTTCTCTATCTTTGGAAAATTTCTTGTCTGGCACATCACAGGATCCCGTTTGCCTTTCATGCCTGAAGCACACTGGTGGCTTGAAGTCATTCTGTGCATTACTAGTATGCTCAGGTCTTTCTCAGTCAATTAAAACTGATGAACTCCTAAGTTACGGTGGACCTTTTTTCTGCCCCCAGAGTAGAATTCATCTTGCTTGACTTTGGTTGTCTAAATGCAGGGTATCAGGTATAAATGACCTAAACACTCTCTACAGTCACTGCAGAAAGAGAAAGAGACATCTCTAGAGGCACATTCAAAGGTGTCTGGGATAAATCACCTCCTGGATATGCTTTTTTCCCTCTTTCTGTTGACCATATAGAAAGCCTAGACAACCAGCTCAATCTCAGTGATGAATATAGGGAGATTAATATCCCCCACCCTGACCCCCATTTTTTACTGTACTGTTTTGAATTTTAATTCACATCGATTAGTATTTGTCAAGGTCATCTACTCTACACTTTTGCTGGTGACATCTGATCATCACTGAATTGATGATGCCTACCCTCTTTGAGTCAATCAAGTACCTTGAAAGGAAAGAGGCATGTTGTTTCTCCAAAAGAAATTAATTCAAATCAAGTGATGTGTGGCTATTTCCAGTGTCTGTTTGAGGATGTTATTTAGCCAATTAGACCACATATCCCAGCTTTTTATGCTTTTTCTTTGTCTAATTGTTTCACTTATTCGTACTCACGTTTCTGAATATTTTACTTACAAAGTTTTAATGTGCTGTGAGAATTTATAGGAAAGTTTTGTCAAAGTTCCTGTGACTGGATAAATTTATGTGGTCGCTTTTCAGATTTTTCATGCTGAGTAATTCTGAACTTGGTTTCTTTTGTTTGATCTTTCTGCTGATTTAAGACTGAACAGAATATGAATTCCACCAATGGTGCTTAAGAACGAAGCCACAGCTCAATTTAATGACAAACAGTAAGGGACATTTCCAGAACTCCTAGTAATAGGAAAGGCTTTGAGTTTTGTAATACGAAACTTACTTTGAGTTGCTCGGGCTGAATATTGCTTGCTTAAATGCATTTGAGGTTCTTGAATCTCATAAATTTCTTTTACTGGATAGTTAGTGAAATATGGATAGTAAAACAGCAAAATTTAGGATTCATTTAAACAACTGCAAATGTTTCTATCAGAGATAGAAATGTGAGCTAGTCATGCTGGGCTCCCTTCAAACCGGAGAGAAGCAGGCACTGCTAGATGCTACTCACATCATGTGAAAGTAAACATCAAAAGCAGGTAAGTGGATTCACATCTTGTAAATGCCCATTTCTCTGCTGAATTATTAAGGGAGCCATGGATAACCAGCTCAAATGTTCATGCTTCACTTGTAGATGTTTAAAGTTGTACATTCTTAATGCCAGCAAATGAAAGAACTCAACTGGGAAATTATAAGGGTATTGAAATTTATTGATTCTATGAAGCTTTCCACATTTTTCTGTTTTTTTTAACATCTATCATTATTTTCATGGTGTTTTCCCTTCCTACTTTTATGACATGGTATCCCATTACCCCTTCTGAAAAGCATAATCAAGCCAGTAGAGGACAGCATGGATAATACTCCACAACTTGGTATTGATCTTATTTTGTCACCATCATGCCTGTAACTCATTAAAGTTGGGATGTACCAACCTTCCCAGTCTCTCTGAGTGAGCTCCAGCCCTGTCTGCCAGAGCTCCTTGTACAAATGCAACACGCTGCCTCCCTAAGCACTGCCTGTTGTCAGCGCTGGAGATAGAGCAATGCGCTTTGGTAGCCTGAAAGGGAGTGCTTAGGCTCTGTATCAGTCTCAATATCTTGTCTAACGCCAAACTTAAATAGGAGTGATTAACAGCACTTCATAAATGTTCACAGTTTAACAATAGATCTTTCTGAATCCTCATTGGTATTTGTATAGAAATTACATAAATTATATTTTGCAAAATATAGAGTGGGCGGGATTCCTCACTACATCTTTTCCATTTTTCTAAATCCAGGATCAAGTAAACTGCAGATCATTATTAGTAAATAATACCAGTAATAAATGGGAGAAAAAAGGCAGATGGAGAATGCGAAACATTATTTCAGGAATAATGTTGTAGTTTTAAATGAGAAGTCAAAAGACTATTTCCCTTTTCTTAGGCAAATGCCATGCTTTTTCTTAGAACATATGTTGATAATTTGGCAGAGGTTCACAAAACCTTCATGTAGTTCTTACATTCTGATTCAAAGGCTGAGATTTTGTACAAATGAATCTCACAATCTCAGATGGGCCATTTTATGGGATTGTAACAGCTGTTTGTTTACATTTATTGTTCAGGATGCACATCAATTTCCATGAAACTACTCATGTTGCATACTCACAGCTTTCATTAAATCTCTTTCTCAGTTCAAAATGGCCAAGTATGGTATCTACCTGAAGGTTAAACTTTTTTAAAAGCTGTGAGTTTGTTGACAAAGAGCAAAGTACATTTTGATGGTTTTAAAATACTCTGCCGGCACTTCAGAAAAGAACTACATGAAAAGCAATCCAGACACGTTCACTCTTTGCTTTGAATGTGCATCATCAGTGATGTCAGTGGGACTCTAGTAAAACAGTTGTTAATTAACTTATGTCCCTTCTTTTGGCACTGCAGAATAAAAGCACAGAATGTTGTAGGAGCAACCTGAAGAGCAAACATTAGTTTGTTTGTTTCTTTATTAATAATTTATCTAGAAATGTTAAAGATATTTTAAAGTTATCAAATTCTCCCAACCTGTGGCAA
Organism: Stercorarius parasiticus; assembly: GCA_013396915.1. Lineage (NCBI taxonomy): Eukaryota > Metazoa > Chordata > Aves > Charadriiformes > Stercorariidae > Stercorarius > Stercorarius parasiticus. Next base: position 54,601 of record VWZL01005013.1, on the reverse strand, counting down.
CATTTCTAGGACCAGACCCCATCAATCTTGCTCCATCCGGATCATTATAATACAAGAGTTACTGTAAGGCTTCCTCCTACAAATGCTTCTTGATGTAGCACGAGTTCAGTTTTGGCTGGCGTCTGAGAGTGACGGTGTCCTTTTGAATTATACCTTTGCAAACAGAAAAGACAGAGGCTGCAAAAGTAAAATGAAATAAATTTTAATTGTTTAAAGTTGTTTTATGAGCTCTCCTGCAAATAAACAATCAGAACCTAATGGTGGTTCTTATATGAAGATTGGAAAGTAAAACAGACCCTACAAAAACCAAACCTAAAACCCCTTATTATTCTTTTCATACTTAGAAGAAACCTGTATGGAATAAATATTGAAAAATAGATATTATTTCAATATCCTTTAATTTATTAAGGCCAGTTCCTTTGTGTGTGAATAATTGTTCCTTTAATTTAAAACAATGGCCACCACTTACCTGTTTTGATTTCCCCGTTTGCTCATTTCACTTAGTGAAAAGTGTTGAAGAGTCAGAACTGAGATTTGCTTTACATCAGGAAAAAACAGAGGCTTTTTGAACTTCTTGTGTTCTCTAAGGGGAAAAGAGAATGCTGTGAGCCATCCTAGAAACAGCAACATGTCAAATTTCTTTGACAGAGAAAAGAGTAGAATCCCATTCTGTACAGCCATATCTAGTTACTACTTTCTCCGTGTATCTTTTCTTTCTACATGTCCTGCTTCACATGCCATCACGCTGCCTGTGAGTTGAACAAGAGTTCTGCAGAAATCATGCATGTGGGAAAGGGCAATATAAATTTTGGAGAGTCAGGCAGATTCAATTTTGAAATGTCCTCACTTTTGAGTGCTTGACTTAGGACCTCCCCTGATTTTTTTAATTAATTTTTAAAGCAATTTTCTAGAGTTTAAAAAACCCAACAAATTCCTTTACATGCTGTATTGATATTCACACAGGTTTTGTACCTGCTCATCCTGGATAGCCGTTCTGCAACCTCACTCCTCCCGTAGCTATAAACTTCATTTTTATTTCCAGGTTAAAACAATACTCATCTTTTTTTGCAACTGGGGCCTTTTAATCAGTTCTCTTCAACCTCTGATAGCATCTTTCCACTTCATGTACAGTCAGGTTCCCTCTGGTTTTCTTCAGCTAAATGAAACAAGCTCTTTTAACGTTTTGATATAGGAGATTCTTCAGAATCTTCTTAATCAGGCCATTGATAGTCATCTGTCTCTACTGACAGTACCTCATATGTGCGTAATATGATCTCATTTACATTTTTCAGTATCAGCATATCAGTAGCTCCTAATCATTCTGGCATTGATTAGTGCCAGCAGTTAAGATTGTTAGCATTATCTGTTGATACTGCACATTTATGCCACTTCTGTTACTTCTAGTCCCTAAGGACATCTGATTTTTCCAAAATTTTATCCTGATCTTCCTCTCTAAAAAAAAACCAAAACAAACCAAACAGGAAAAAAAACCCCAACAAAATAACACTGCTATAAAAAGATTGTGGAATCCATATTAAGGACCTCAGAAGTAAGTTCACTTAGAGTAAAGAATTTAAGAGTGAGAATTTCACTAAACGAAGTTTTGAAGAGTTACAATTGAGATCTATGTTTCTCAGCATGGCTGAATGAACAATATTGTTTAATTTAGCTGACCAAGATATTTTCACAATTTTCTAAACTTCTTTTGGTAACACTGGAGACTTGCAGTAGAATAGAAGACAGAAAAGACAGGGAAAAGTAACAATTGATATAATTTTCTATTGTGAAAATGGGGCACGGAATTCCCTTGTTTAAAGCAATGCTCATAAAAAGCAATGGGTGTCACAGAATGTTCTTTCCCAGTCACATGAGATTGTCACTCAAAATACGTGTGCTACAGATTGACAGGTATTACGTCTTCTGAACCCCATGAAGGAGAGAATACAGAAGCTCAGACATAGGGCCTTACTTCTGCAATATCTGAGATGCAGAGTCACAAGTGATCATTCAGACTTACTCAGGTTGGAAGGTCAAGTTGATCTGGGACCAGCTGATTTTTTAGTATCTCCAAGGATGAAGATTTCACAGCCTCTCTGGGCAACCTGTTTCAGTGTTGGACCACCCCAAGGTGAAAGAGGTTTTCCTGCCTCTAATCAGAATTCCCCGCATCCCAGCTTGTATCCGTTGCCTCTCGTCCTATCGTTGTGCACCCTTGAAAAGAGTCTGGCTCCACCACCTCTATAACATCTGAGCAGGTGGTTGGAGAGAGCAGCAATATCCCTCTGTCTTTTCTTCAGGCTGAACCAGCCCAGTTCTCTCATCCTCTCCCCTTCCAACATGTGTGCTGTCCCTCTAACCATCCTGGTGGCTCTCTGCTGGATGCAGTCCAGGGTGTCAGTGTCTTTCTTGTACTGAGGAGTTCAAAGCTGGCCACAGCACCCCAGAAGGGTCTCATGAGTGCTGAGCAGAGGAGGAGGAAAACATTTGCCTTGGCTTGCTGGCGACACTCTTGCTAATGCAGCCCAGGATGCTGTTCACATTCAGCTTGTTGCCTACCAGCACCCCCTTTTCTACAAAGCTGTCTTCCAGACAGTTGTCCTCTGGCTTGTACTGGTACCTGGAGTTATTCCTCCCCACATACAGGGCTTTGCCTCTGTACTGGATCCAGTACACAGAGCGAGTGAATCTGCTGCTCTTAGCCCAGAGGTGCTAAAGCCTAGCACCTTCACATATCCTTGTAGAACAGTTCATGGAGTATGTGAGCACTTGTAGTGCTAATATTTGTAGTCAGTTTTCATGGTTATGTTCTTTTTAATGTTTAGTATCATTTTTTCAGTTTTGACTTGAAAGGTTTTATCTGGAAGATTTTATCTTGGATGACTTTATTTAAGATAGGGTCTTAAATTAAGACTGGGCTGAACTTCCAGAATATCTCATCAGACTGTAGAAAAAAATCTTATAAGGGCATCTGGAGCTGCGTGAAGACACAGCAGATGTCTTGCAGTTATCTTAAATTCAGTGTGCCTTTAACAACAGGTATGCCAAACAACTGTGCTAGGTTAAATGAGAAAGTCACATAACTGTAGATGAAAGTTGTCATGACAGTAATATTGGTAGTATTTTTAAGCTGGGACGTTTCTGTTTCCCAAATGGCAAAGAAACAGAACAATGAAACCCATAAACCAAAACCCCATCAGACATACATGAATAGCTTTCAAGCTATTTCAATGTTTCAAAGCAAAACAAAGGTGCAGAGTTTAGACAGTTCTCAAAGAATGGGACTTTGCCTGAAATGCGTCAAAGCCCAGTTGAGCAAGCAGAGACAGGGAAGGAACGGTGACATAGATTAGAAGATACCTGAAATCCCAAGGAGAGAGTTCCCAGAGGAAGTGGAAAAAGAGGACTAGCATCGTACTAGCAAAGAAAGCTGTTGTCGCCTTTCATTCTTAAAAATAGCACTGACTAGGAGCCTCAGTGAGCGTTCCAGTCCTGAAGTATTGAATACAAAGATGACTTTTTTTCAAGCAGATGAAACATTGGCAAAGCTCAAAGGTGGGGGAAAGCAGACAGAACTCAAAAGTAGGATGAGAGGCTCAGACTTGAGGATGAAGACTCAGTGCCATTAGAACCTCTTTGCAGCATTGAATTGTGTGACCTGTCCAAGTAGAACGGCCCTTTTTCCAAACAGGATGGGAAAGAAAGCGACTAGAAATGATTCCAGTATTACATAAAGGCTCATGCCATTTTTTCATGAAAAGGTGTGAACTAGGGCTAGGGGATGGGTAGAGGCAGGGACAACCAAGGTGTTCACATTGAGGGGTTTGGGGAACTTCAAGATCTCTGCTGTATTACAGCAGTGTCACCAGCAAGCATGGGCTGCTGCATGGTGATTCTCAGAAAAAAGTATCTTTGAAGAGAGGCAATACTTTTTTTTTTCTTTCTTCTCATTAAAAGGTTTCTGATTTCACCAGGAGAAATCAAGTTATTTTACAGCAATACTGAGTCTTTGATTTTCATAGCCAAACTCTTAGTTTTAGTTCTCTTATACATTAAATACCTGACCAAGAGGAACTGGGAAGAGACTGTGTGTGACAATTCTACACAAGAGAAATAAAACTCTTTTATGGTCATGCATTTAAGCAAGGCATGTGGAAGCATTAAATGAAAAATTTGTTTTCTTTTTGTCTGCTAGATCAGGTAATATGAACACTAGATAGTTTCTTATTATAGTCAGTCTACTGTCTTTAGATTTCAGTTGAATCAAAGATAATACAAAGTATAAAATGATCAACAGAAAAAAAGCAGCAAGGAATAAATTGTCTTTTATCCAACTTGAAATATTCTATACTCTTTACAGTAAAAATGAATAGATATTTGCATGGATTTCCAAAGTGCTTGTGTGTGTATATAGTTGCAAATAAGTTTTTCCAAGACTGTGATTTCATAAGCGTGCTGTTCTCCAGTTTCAGTAATTGTGTAGGTCCATTGGGTCCATTGGACTCAAGAAGGGAGGGAGAAAGAGAAAGAAAAAACACTTCAATATGAAGTAAAAAGAAAAGTTGATTCTTTACTTAACTATTTGTTTCACTGCTTCCATGCTAGGTCAGACCTACCCATTTCACAGCAAGGGAAACCATTTAAGCTCTATTGTTAGTATTTTCTCTGTATGCAGCTCACCCTCAGGGGTTGCTGCAATATCACTCTCTGACCTCGAAAGACAGACTTCAAAAGATAAAACTCCATCAGGTCAGTAGAAGAATTTTTTAAGTCACAGTACATGTCAAAGAAATAGTCATAGACGAAAAATTTGCAAATTCAGTTTTGTGAAGACTTTATTATAGAAGGAAAATTCACTCAAACTGGAAAATACATTTTATCTCTGGTATTGTCAGGCTTGATACTTAAATCATGACATGACTTTTAACAAAAAGCACACAGAACCTAAGAAAAGTAATGTTTTTAAATTATATTGGTTTTAGTTATGTAAAAAAAAATCTCTGGTGATAGAAGATTAGAAGATAGAGATTATGTTCTTAAAAGATTCAAAAATCTAGTTAAATTGTGGTGCTGCTTTCCATTGTCTTTTCTCATTCCACATTGTCTAAAGCTACCCAGGACAAGTAGATGCCATCCTGGTTTGAACAGGTTATCATGTAAGCAGCAGCATCTGCACTTGTTAGATGTATTTTGTGGCTTTATTGAGATCTCTTAAGTATGTACAAAGTGTGAGAGAGAACAACCGATCATTCTGGAATATATCCTAATTAATTTTGAAACAAATATTCACTTCTGTTTCTTCTGTGCAAACGCTCAATCAATATTTGATAGCTGTATTGGCAGCTTGGTATTTTTAGTGGCTTGGTTACATTAGAGTAGTCTTGTCTCAGTCTGTCACCTTAAGCTTTTCAATTATTTTCAGAGTCTCAGATAGGCTTGACTGAAAGACTTAATCTTTTTGTTCATGTATTCATTAAAGATGGCATCAAAATCAATCCTTCATTAAGATCTGTTGAACAAGGCCAATGCTGCTAGACAACTGTAACGCTACATCTCTCTCCGGTGTGAATCAAATGCTTAATGGGACTATCTTCTGATTGCTAATGTCTCCTTATTAGCAAATGTATGAAAGGAAAATTAATCTTAGTGGACCCTTATCAGGTTAAACAAGCAAATCAGAAGGGGCATATTTATCTTTCTTACAAGAGTTAGAACAATCAAGAGAAAAAGCACAGAAATCACTTAAGGAAAATCCTAGAAATAGTAATGGGCAGATATGAACTTTCTCAAAGCTCATAGCTGTTCAGAAACAGATCTTAGCATCTGTTTCGTATTAGCCTAAATGGAGACGAAGTGGAAAACAAATGTTTGATATGAGCCTCTGAATATCACCATAAAATAAAAAAGTTTGGTGCAGATTATTTTAACTGAATTTACCTTTGAAAATGTGGGATGAACTGTCTCTGCTGCTTATTCATTTTGTTACTTATGCTGCTGCTGCTTTTGGACCAAAAAAGCTTCATTCTAAATTCATGGATGCATCTTTTGGCCCAGTGAAAGGCAAGGAGAGTTGGTTGTTGCATCTGTTTATTAATAATCAGACAGAACTCCAACTATGAGGTTTTTGCATGAACACTCAGGGTGGCATTTATCAGACAAATACTAATTATTCCACCTTTGCTTCATAGGCAACATAAAAACAAGGGGCAGTTCTGCAACAGTATTCCTTTCATCCTAATGAAGATATCTAAAAGAAGCCAGATTATTTGTCCCCAAGAAGTGCTGGGCTTTTTCTCCACTGACTCTAAATGGGAGCTGTGTAGGGGGTCAGGGAGGCTAGTGCAATTATAGAAGTCTAGTTTGTAAATGTGTGAATGTTGATGAGATGCATCCTACCGCTAATGGCAGCTTGCTTCTCATTTGCAGGAATTTCTTTGCTTTATAATCCAGCTTTATTTGAATGGGCACATCTTGAAATATTTGGCTGCATCCCAGATGTTGGAGAATTTTCATATCTAGGAAGACAGGGAAAAATCTTATATTACATTTAACAGCAGAAATTTTACTGGATGACTTTAAAAGGAGAGAAAGCATGAAAATCAAGCAAAAGAAAACAAGAAAGCAGGATTCATGAGTAAAGTTTTCTGTGTTGTTACAGGCCATTATACAAGTGCTACTTCCTGTGTTCAGCTTATATTACATATTTGAGGTTAAGTCCTGAAGTTATGCAGACTTAAACATAGTTAGATACAACCCTTGAATACTTCTACTGACTTCAAGTACTTAATGTAATCCTCTGATTTCAGTGCCTCACCTCTTTCAGTTCTCATTTTTCTAGCAGCATTTCAGCTCCTGTTTTTAAGTGCCCTGGCATAAGTTCATGAGGCCTGTTTCAGCAGAAGATCACTAAGAACTTTCCAGCCCATTCTCTAATATTTTAGTCAGAAGTGGCGTCCATCATTAGCTGTGCTAAACACCTCATCACAGGTCTTTATTAGTGAAAGCTGTGACAGAAAAAAAAGCACTCTTGGCTTTCCAGCCATTACCTACCAATAGCTTTCCCTCTCTGTGAGACACGTTCCAGTATTGTCCTGCCCCACTCACTGCCAATGTGCTCATGGAAACATTTCTTGTCAGCCTTGGTAATATCTCGGTCACTGAACCTCATTTAGCATGAACATCAGCAGCTTCGTAACACAACTGTTTGCCTCCGTCAAGCCCAGCTCTGTGACACTTTCTTTCCCTGAACGTTCCTCTTCAGCAGGATTGTCTCAGTTAGGTGGAGGGCATTTGCGTAAGCCCAGACTTTTTAGATGGAGGAGCCTTGCTGCTCTGGTTGGTTCGGTTCTTTAGATGTATCTAACACTGGAAAAATATTTCCGTCCACTCCGTCCTGCGGACTGGTAATCAGAGCACTGTGTGGCCTGCCCCAGTCTGTGCTCTTTGACAGGTGTGAAAATTGGGAACCCGACTGGGAACAAAAGTGGTGGTATGTTCTCATCCCCAAGGAAAGAAAAAAGAACCAAACCACCAAAGAATTTAATTAACTCCTACTTAAACACCTACTCTGCACTTAAATGAAAGCACAGAGAAACATCATCTTCACGGTATGCCCTAAAAGTTCAAAATAATAGGAGTAACCATTTTAAAAATGGCATTTGAGAGTGAATTTCAGAGAGAGAAAAAAAAATCTCCTTTTTTACCACGTCGAAGCTGAATACCTTTGCTAATATTGACTGATATTGTGAAAGGAGAGACATGGATAGTCAAATAACTAGCCCTAAATGTGTTTCTAGGTCAAGAGCAACATCCTAAATTCTATTTGCAAAGTCCCAGGTAGCCAAGAAAAACTGTGAAGCCCCGGTGTCACCAAGACAGTCACCTAATGCCCCTTAATTAGGAGGATGCCACAGTTTGCATCAGCTGCCTTGACCCATGATTTTGAGGGACACGCTGAATGAGAACCATCTAGAGACTGTATAAAAAAGTGTTGAAACCGCATGTCTAGAAAAGGCAATTGTCCTGGTTACTATTGCTACCATCTGTGTTTCGTAACAGCTGAAGGTCACCAACTGGGAACTGAATTAACAAGAAAAAAAAACCTCAAACAAGTAACCCTGGAAAAAGGAGGATCTTACTCTATCCTCTGGTTGCTAACTTGATTAGGCAGGACAGGCCTGTTTCAGAAAATTTGTTCATATTCTAATATAAGAGAATGTGTAATGGAAGTCATTGTAAGAAGCAAGAGATTTAAGGCAGGGATCATTAGCACCAGGCCCCAGGTTTCTCATTACTCTCATCAGGTCTTTCTGGTGGGTCATCTGGCAGTAAGAAACAGCTGTCCTTTGGAAACACTCCAGAAGAAAAATGCTGACCCCAGTGTATCCCCCTGCTGCAGCCACAGGCAAGATACTGCCATCTCACCACTGATACTGAAAACAGGGCGTGCATTTTACAACATCAACAGCAGCAGAAAGCACAGAGCCCAGGCCCTTTGGAAACTCTGCTATTGATTAGAGAAGTGCAGGACTTCACCTTTAATCTCTACCTGCTTTTAAACGTGTCTCCAGCAATGAATGTTGTATGTCATATCTGAAATTTGAAAAGCTGTTGAGAATTCTGGTATATGTTTTTCATAAACTCATTTGAAATTCAAATTTCAACTGAATAGCTGGTTTAGAAAAAAATGTATTATTCTGCAGTGCATTGTGTGGCAATAATTATGTGACAAATTTCAAGTTACAAAGTGTAAATATTTTTGCTTGAGAACTGGGAGGAAGTGCTCGTATTTTGTAACAGTGAAAGTGTTTCTTTTACCACTGTCTGACTTGGAAGCAGTTAATGGAACTTGTTCAAAATATTCTGGGTAAAAATTGGATCTGAGCAGACACCAAACTCTGAAAGTGCAGAGGTAGTCTTGAAACAGATTCTTTCACAACTTGCCCTCCAGCTTTCTCCAACCAGGTCAAATCTTAATTATTTTAAAGCTGCACAGTGGCACACAAGGGCACAGAGCGAGTGTGTGCACAGGGCAGGAGCTTGTTATCTGAGATACTAGGATAGGAAGCCAAATCCAAATACTATTTGTGTCCATTCCTGATTTTGCCACTGACTGGTTGTATGATCTCTAATAATTCATGTTGTTGTAACAAATTAGAAAGTTTTTAAGGATTTAAGGGTTTTAAGGATTGATAGGTAAAGGCTTTTAATAATCCTTTGAAGGAAATTTTCAGTCGGTGCATACCCATCCAAACTGAAGTCTCATCAAGGATGTGGCAATGCCAGAGGAGATGCATGTAGAGGAAAGCAATGCTAAATAAATAGTTCTGCCACCAATCCACATTCAGTTATGCTGGATTATTTCCTCATTCCAGAAAGCCAACCTTTTGTTACAAAAGTACAACATAAAAGTGATGTCATTTTATTTCCTGAAAATTCCCTTCAAATTCCAAGAAAGAAAAACTATTTGTGTAGCAAAAATGGATGTGGGAAAAATACTTTATTCTGGAGAGCCAATTTAAGCAACACGAAAGAAAAAGGGAAGAATGATTTTCTTCTAGGTGCATTTAGTTTCCCACAGAATACTTTGTAGACAAATGACGGGGGCCATAACCTTAATTGTTCAAAACTCTTAAGCAAATTAATCTGTGAATTTATTTAGAAGTACATCAGGTTCTTTCTTACAGTACTGGGCTTTGAAAGTTCACAATAGGTTTCACATGAGAAGCATGAGACTGATGCTGGCAGTCAGTTTATTTGCTTAGGTTGGGACAGGAGCAAGAAGAGAAACACTGCAAATGTTTACCCTGCATAAAATAATTTAATCACATCCATTAAGTCTGTGAGACTGGATCAAATCACAGAAGCCTGTAGCGCTTGTGAATTGCTAGTTATTCTCTGCAGAATAATGGGAAAACATTAATGACTAACATTTTATTACTGCTGTTAATTTAATAATTTTTAAAAAATTAAAGGTCAATAGGAATTACTGCCTGTAACACCTAGAGGGAAATTAGATTTAAATTGTTTTGTGTGATTCATGCTTTTTTCATTAAAGTTCTCCATCTACTGTAAAATCTGTACAGGTATAAAAGCTGTGGGTGATCATTTAATACATCAGCAGAGCATCTCAGATAGGAATTTATACAGTAAAACCATTAAAAAAAAACAAACACAAAACCACAAAAAAACAAGCAAAACACAAAACACAGAAAGAACAAGACAGACAACATCTTTCCCCACACACATACCTTTTTCCTTGGAGGAATAGGATGAATCAGAAGAGATGATACATTTCTTTTTGGAGGTGGGAGGGTGTGAAGGTTTGTTTTCTGATTTTGAAGTTCAAAGAAGTGTACGTGTTTTCTTTGCTCTAACAGTACAAACAAGCAGAGGCATGCATCAGTATGTGTAAGACTCAGTATTTGTAAGAAGTAGTAAATTCATTGTCTGCACCATCTTAAAACAATTTGTGAAGAAGGGTCACATTCTCTAAATAATTATGTGAAGAAAAATGTTCAAGTTTAGAAACACTGAGCACCATTGACTGGGAAGAAAGCAGACTTGTGTTTATATTTTGTCATCCAGTGGTCAGAGCCATCATGAGATGAAATTCAGGTTCATGGTTTCTTGTGTTTTCGATGATTTTGAACCCATTTTGGGTATCACCACAATATGCATCCCACCATTGCCCCCTGTGACAGAGTTTTATTTCACACTGCAGGCTTGAATAGGAATCCCTAGCATGGTGAATGGGACATTACATCAACTCCATCCATACGTAATAACTTCATTTACAAAATTAATTTGTTCTGTTTGCATGTAATTTCCCTCCCTCCAGTCCCATAGGTTATGTCCCTTGGACAAAATACCCTAAATGAATAGCATTCTGGAATACTGTGTTCTTCTCTCACTTTATCAATGTTCATAAAGTTGCTTGGGTCATCTAAAAACATTTTGTGTGTAGATAAGGGCACATGTGAGGGTTTTAGAAGCAATATTACAGAGTTGGAAAAAACCTAATTTAGTTTTCAGGGCTTAGGTGCAATTTGTTGGATCTAAAATGCAATTTGTTGGATCTGAAATTAATAAATATGAGGAAACGTGAGAGGATCAAGCTAGACTTCTATCAGCATGTTGATACCTCCAAGAAGAGATCTGGGTTCCACAGAGGAGCAGTGGGCATTCTGCACTTGTGTCTCAGTGAGCCCATCTAAAAAATCATGTGTTATAGGTAAAATTTGCGCCCTTTTTTCTGCTTATCTTGCAATTTGAGCCACAAAGTAGCTAATTTTTAACTTGCTGCAATAAATAAGCTTGATGACTAATTTTGCTTTTAACGATCCCTTTAGGCTCTCAAAAACAGACATTTGACCTGATGAATCTCTGTGACTAGAGAAGGTAAATAATACAGGCAAGTTTAAAGGGCTTAGTTGTGTAGGGCTTTCTGCTCTATTGTGATCCAAGCAAGTGGTCTGCAAGTCATCGTTGAGAATTAGAGATAATCTTTTTTTCTTGAGTCCTACAAATGGAGTTTTCAGCCCGTTTTCTCTTTCCATTTTGGTTCCCTTTTCTCTTCATGTATTTAAGACAGTCTCTTTTCCTTTCATTTTTTTTTTCCTTCATTCCTCAGTCTCTGCACTGTGTTTCATGGATAACAGAATTACTTTAATGTTACTCTTCTTTCGTTATACATGTTGTGAACTGAGTACTACTTGAATCTGAAATGACATTTCAGGAATAACAAGCCAGTAGGTTTGAAATGGGCCTAAAAAGATCCTCCTGGATATGATCCAGAGTTTTATCGTCTGAATCCTATATACTGCTTCATTTACAGTATCACAAGCTACAGTACCAGTGTCATCATAGAATGACAATGAGGTAAAAAGTAATTGGGACATTCTAATCTGACTGCGGTATGATTACATACATAAAAATAAAATGTAAATGTTTGCATTAAAAAAATAAGTAGGTAAGACAACACAGTGCCAAAACTGCCTTTGGAAAGCCACTGAAGAACTTTTCCGTGTTCCCAACAAACTAAATTAAGATACTCCCAGCAATAAAATTGGATTGACATTTTTATATCTTAATCTGAGGCTAGTTCAGGTACAGGCCTTAAGCCTGCCTGCAAAATAATAAAAAGCAATAAAATTTTGTTCCTATGTATTCCAGACGATTTTGAAGGCTTTATGAATGTTCATTTTAATAATACGAGAATGTTTTTGCAAAGGGTAAAAATGGAAATAAAAGTTGCATTCCCTTCTTGGTAGGTCCCTTGCCACATCTCACAGTTCACGCTTAGCCCCTGTATCCTTCATCTCTATAGAGGTGGGACAAGTGGCAACGTCTCTATATAGTCTTTATCCAGTGCCCTTTTGCTGAGTTGTCTGGTGACTGGAGGTGGAGCAAACAGGTTGTGCAGGAGAAGGAATGCATCACCTTCCCTGGCTTTTAAGGATATCGGGGAAAATAAAGTAATATTGTTTGGAGCTACAGCTCTTGTTCAGCACCCTAAGGATTATTCTGTTTTTCAAGGGGGAAAAAAAAAAAAAAAACTTGAAGGAAAAGCAAGCAGATTTATAAAGCTACGTGGTGGCAGTGATCTTCCACCAGTTCCTCCTGTAGAAAGGCAAGGCACATACTGGCCTCAGCTGAAACACTAAAAGAACACAGGCATGTTTCTTTCTCATGAGAACACAGAGTGCTCCCCCTAATGAGATAATTGTTCTGTCCATGTCCATTTATGGAACTGTTGTATTTGATTTTCTTTCTAGAGGGAGGGGTGATTTAAAGAGTTTAGCTGGACCACATAACCTTTTCCATGAAATTCCATAGTTACTCCAGAAGAAAATAATGAAATCCAGGTCAAAGTATCCGTATGCTGTTCTATCTGTGTATTATTCCCTGTATTATGGATCTAAAAAGTTTGACCATGAAACTACATGATTTGAAATTTTTATTTCTGTAGTGGAATGCGGCCCAGCTAGTATGGTTTTATAATTTAATGGCTTCCTACTTAAGTGAAAGGGACTAAGACATCAATTAACAGGTAGTGTCCATACTGTACAACTTTTTTACTATAAATAAGGGGGGAAAGTAGTCTTGTCCCATAGACCTTGCAGTCAAGGATTTAACTCTGAAACTGTGAAAAAATGGAAATATTACTGAAATATTACATCAGGTTGCAATTTGCTTATTTAATGAAAAAAGATTGCATATTTCCTTGCTTCTCTGTCTCTCTTCTGCAGTGCTATTGAAATGGAATATGCATGCAGCTGTGATCAGAATGAGATTAGAATATACAGCCTTGCACTGAAGAAAACCATATATAGTTTATTTTTGTTCTGATCATTAAAAACAGGACAAAGAATGACAAATTGAAACTAGTTTTTGGAATTGTGTGAGACCTGATAGCAGGAAGTGAAATTTTGTTGTACCCAAGCAATTACACTCAGGTCTAGAGAAAAGAAAATCAGTCCTTTTGTCTGTAGGCTTACTGTGGATTTTCAGGACTGGGTGAAATTCAGAATTTTTATACCTACAGAAAACAGACCAGCCTTAGCAGCAGGTTTGGTTTGCCTTAATGGCCTTTGGTTTCCTGGACAAAAGTGTCTGAATTTTTTTTTTATACTGGACAAGTGTGTAGGGAACAAACAAATATTAAGGAGTCCTCCGCCAGTCCTCAGTGTCATCTTCGGAGTACTGTAATTCAGTATGTTGCTCATTAGAGGTGCTTATTATTAATAATTCTGAAGCACCTGTCACTGACAAAGCACTTACGTGCAGAACATTAATTCTATAACTAGAAAATCTAAATTAATGGACCAGTTCTAAGCACAGAGGCTCTTCCATGCTGCACAGGTCATTGGACCTGTTGGGAATAGGTAAAAGATTCCTAATGAAGTGTAAAAAGTGGGAAAAAGGTTTCCCGCTTAAACAGAGAGACTTCTCTGGGTGCTTTTAGAACAAGAATCATTCCAAGTGGTGACAATGAAGATCTCTAATTTTCAGGCTGCTGGAAAAGGTGATTTTGCCTCTCGTGCATGTTAGGCATGTCATGGCTTCACTTTGGTTGCCATTATGTTTTGACAGGTAGGGAGGAGTGAGGATGCAGGCATACCAAGGTTTTACTGCCTTGAAGGAATATTTTTATGTTATGATCTGATGTGAAATCTACTTAGAATTTGGAACAGTTTCTAGCACAGGCAGGTTAATAGTTATCAGAGGAAACAGTTTATGAGAAAGGAAAGGGATGCTTCCTCTCGGGTATCCAGCAGATCCAACTCTTGATTGCCTTCAAAAGCAGTCTGCACTTTTTCGTAATGATATGTTTTAAGAGACCTTTGGGGGTTGTCTAGTCCAGTCTCCTTTTCAAAGTAGATCAAATTAGATTGAGTTGCTCAGGGTCTTGTTGAGTTATGAGTCTCCCCAAGGATGAAGATTTCACAGCCTCTCTGGGCAACCTGTTTCAGTGTTGGACCACCCCAAGGTGAAAGAGGTTTTCCTGCCTCTAATCAGAATTCCCCGCATCCCAGCTTGTATCCGTTGCCTCTCGTCCTATCGTTGTGCACCCTTGAAAAGAGTCTGGCTCCACCACCTCTATAACATCTGAGCAGGTGGTTGGAGAGAGCAGCAATATCCCTCTGTCTTTTCTTCAGGCTGAACCAGCCCAGTTCTCTCATCCTCTCCCCTTCCAACATGTGTGCTGTCCCTCTAACCATCCTGGTGGCTCTCTGCTGGATGCAGTCCAGGGTGTCAGTGTCTTTCTTGTACTGAGGAGTTCAAAGCTGGCCACAGCACCCCAGAAGGGTCTCATGAGTGCTGAGCAGAGGAGGAGGAAAACATTTGCCTTGGCTTGCTGGCGACACTCTTGCTAATGCAGCCCAGGATGCCACTGACTGTATTCTTGGCTTACATGCATTCCAGGTGCATTCCTGGCTTATATTCAACTTGTTGTCCACCAGGAATACCAGGTCCTATTCTGCAAAGCTGCATTGTATCTGGTCAGTCCCCAGCATGTACTGGTGCCTGGGCTTATTGCTCTCCATGTGCCATCCATTTGCCTTTGTTGAGGTTCATGAGGTTCCTGGCAGTCCATTTCTACAGCCTGTTGAGGTTCCTTAGAATAGCAGGCCTGCCTTCCACTGTATCACCCACTTTTCCCGGTTTGCTATTGTTCATGAACATCCTGAGTGTGCACTTCTGTCCTACTTTTCAGGTTATTAATAAGGAAATTAAACAGTATTAGCTCTAGCATTGATCCCTCAGGCATGCAGCAGGTAGTGAGCTGCCAGTTCAACTTTGTACAGTTGACCACAACCCTCTGAGCCTGATGAGCAAGCCAATATTCCACCCACCTTATCGTCAATCTTAGTAGTACACATCTCACTATTTTGGCTATAAGGATGACTCTGTCAAAAGCATTTTACTTTCTAGGAATGTTTACATTTGACTGTTTGAATTTTCTGTTCTACCTCTCAGCTCTCTTCTTTATTCTTTCTGCGTAGAGCAGTCCCTTTTAACCACTGAAAATGAACTGTCTATCAGAGTCCTGGCAGTAAACATAGATACCTAATTTTGCCCTTTGTTTACTTGAGAGTCAGTGGATATAGGCACTTCCAGACATAAATCAGTTTGTCAAAATCAGAATTAACTCCAAGAGAGTTTTCCTTTCCTGGTATGCAGATGGACTTGTATTCGGTTTTCTTTCTTTCGTTCATTCTTTTTTTTTTTTTTTTTTACCCTTGCTGTGTCGCTTAACCCTTCTGATTTTATTATCCCTGTGTGTTAATCCTTTATATTAATTCTTTCATACTTATGGAGGGATATCTTTGTGCCTTGTGTGATTTCTCTTTAATTCTCACGTTGTTGAAAAACTCTTGGTAAAGCTACAGTGATTTCTTATCTTTGCTTTCTGTCTTGCATCAGACAGGTTTGCTGTTCCCCATTTATAGACCTTTTCAGTTACTGCTATCTTCCTGGCAGTCTTCTGTCATTTAAATTAAGTTTCCAGAAGTCTCCGTCTCCAGATCCTTGAGTGTGTTACAGTTTGGTTTATTTTTCTTCTAATCCTTTGACTCCTTCCTCTCCTTACATCAATAAACTCTTCTCATNCTGGTGAAAATCAAATTGAAAATAGTCACTTCACTGGTGGCTGTCTTGTTTGCTTGGTTGGGGGTGGGGGGGGTTGGAGGAGGACAGGGCAGGGGAGAAATCATTGCCATAACTTCCTGGAATAACTGTGGCTATGCTAGGAGATTTCAGCATGGCTGAGAGTACTGCTGACCTTTAGAGCATAATCCTTTATGCTAACAAACTGTTAAACTGTGCCCTGGTGTGAGCTTGGCCCTTCCAGATAGTGCTTTCCCCAAATACTTCTTGGATCATCATTCTGGGGGTCATTACCAGTAGGCGGTTTGCATGCAGACACAGAATTGGAAGCTAAAAGATTTTACTTAATGACATGCTACCTTGTCTTGGTGCAAAGGAAAATGCTTGGATGTGTTTCATTCACTGGCATATAAGATTGCTGTATCCTGTACATTTGCTTTTCCAATAGATTTGAAGACTCCATGTAGCATTAGAAGTCTTTTGTAGGCTTCTGATGACAGTTTGAAAAATCCCTCCTCCTCCTGATTTTTGGAGATTTTTGTGGTTAAACAAATCTGCATCTCATTTCTTTTTGAGCTTTGCAGACAGTATATACATTCTTGACATGAACGTTAACAGTATTTCCATCGTCTTGCATTTTTTCTCCTTAGTCAACAGAGCACATCAGTTTACCTGTCCCAGTCAAAAGGACCTTTTAACCTTACAGCCCTGACTTCTGCCTTTAACTCTTCCTAGTGGTAATGGATGGCCATCATTTCACCAGGCTTATTGAAGTTTATTTCTTCCTACCCATAGCTAAGAAGCCTTAGTTAACCAATGATCAAAACAGGTTCCAAGACACAACGCTGGAAGTAACTTAAGATCTTCTGATGATTATAATATTCATATCTCAAAGGGGGACTGAGAGTTCACAACACCTCAGACCTTAGTTGAATAGCACTTGATTAATGGTTAATGGTTTAAGTATTTGAAATCATGCATTCTGTGCAGCTTTAAATATAGATCTTGTTGACTTTTCACTGGGAAAAG
Source organism: Stercorarius parasiticus (assembly GCA_013396915.1). NCBI lineage: Eukaryota > Metazoa > Chordata > Aves > Charadriiformes > Stercorariidae > Stercorarius > Stercorarius parasiticus. The sequence goes on along the minus strand of VWZL01005013.1, from coordinate 37,462 downwards.
AAGTTACTGAAAATAGTACTTTTAAATGTTACAGTGTTTCAGACGTGGTAAAGCTGTGAACTGAGTTCTATGGAGAGACATACCAGGTTAAACAGATGCAACTAAACTTCGTCACCAAATAAAGATCTTCTTCAAACTTCGTCACAGAAGGATTTTATAGCACTGTACTGAGTATGGGTCTTATTCCTCCACAGAGCGAGTCACATTAAGAGCCAGCTCACAGTTTCTTTCACAGCAAGTAGGTGAAGGGCAATTTTGAGAGAGCTAGCAGAAAGGGTTTGGAGTGCTAAAAGGAAGCATATGGGCAAGGCTGGCAAATGTCAGTGATGTTCTGGAGTCTGGGAAAGCTGGTCAGGCCATGGGATTTAGGAAGTTTTGAGGTGTTAATGTGTTGGGGGATGGACAGAGGAGAAGATTTAGGTGAAGATAAGTGGGATGTCAGAATGTTGTAGAGACTTCAGAAGGCCTGTGAAGAAATATGGGGAGGAATCCCTCTCTCTTTCCCCCACCCTGTTTTCATCTGTTTCTTCACTCTGGTAACCCCTTCCTTTTTTCTCAGTCCCCTGGTATTCACCAGTACTGCCAGAACAGCAGGGACAAGCTGGAGGTGAGGATTCAGGCTATACATGCTGCTGTAACAGCTGTCTGTACTATTCGGTTGCACATTTTAAGCAGCAAATGTACTTTTTGCTTTTCTAACAAAGCTAAATGTTATGTCGTTGACACTAGATTGCCAAGGCTACTGATACAGAGTATTTGCTCATGGAAATAATTTAACTTCACCTTTCCTGATACAGAATATTTGCTTGTGGCAACAATTTAACTTCACCTTTCATAGGGAGAGAGAAACCTTGCCCCTTTGTTAGCACTGGAGTATCCACTGGCAAAAGCTGTGCTGTGGTTGTGTCCGTGGGTATAATGATAGAATTTATGGAGATCTGTGGAGGTTCCAACATAGCTACTCAAGAGAAATATAGGAACAAGATAGATAAAGGGGCAGAACATGGATATTTTACTCTTTTACTTCTTTAAGAACCCAGAAGATCTCTGTTTCTGTGAATTTCATATTGGCAAGAAATGGCTTGAGATTTATCATTCATTTCTTTTTAACCGCATACGTACCTTATTTTCCTTTTCCTTTGAGAGATGGCTCCATAAAGATGAGCAGGAAACAGAATCACAGAATGAAAGGGGTTGGAAGGGACATCTGGAGATCATCTAGTCCAACCCCCCGGACAAAGCAGGTTCACCTAGAGCAGAAACATGAAAAAAGCTTATAGGACTTGCAGAGGGAAAAATTAAAAGGTTTGAAGACTCTTAAAAGATTTAAAAATTTTAAAGAAGATTTGAAAAGGTGATGTCGTGTTTTGATATTAATAATACATGAACCCTGGAGAATGATTTGATGAAAACAGACCTTAAACACAAGGCAATAAGTATATACACACACATGCACAACTTTAACCTTCATCCAAATCATAAAGTTCCTCAACTGATGCATTATTATGTATTTTTTATTTGATTGATATTGATATTCATCGATATGCTTCATAGAATATTAGAGCAGAGCTTCCTGAGTAGTTTGAAGTTAGAATACAAAACAAGATCAGAAAGCAAACTCGTGTAGTAGTTTTAGGATCTGCTATTATTACACCATTATGTTGAAACAAAACTACTGAGAAATTAAAAATGTTTTAGAACAATTTCAGAAATATGCACCAACATGTTGTACTACTTCAATATTTATTCCTCTCTGCTTAGCCTCATAGAAGAAGTGAACATTAGTGTGTGGCTGGTTGGAAGCAGGTTTGTATACATACACTCTTTTTTTCCCATTTATAACTTTTTTTTTTTTTTCTGGTAAAGGCTCTAGATTTTTTTATTATGTTAAAGTATCCAAAATCTATGCAAGACCTCATTGATGTATATGTGCTTTTTGGACCTGTATGACCAATGCTTTCAGCTTTTGAAAAGTCAGATTTACATATATAAACTTGAAAGTTTCTAGCTCCTTCTAATCTTGTGGGAAGACTTCAGAGTGTGACGCAACTGTACTCAGTTGTACAATTGCCAAGCTGTGTGGGAAAAGCTGCTGTATTTTTAAGTCTGTTTTAGTAATTTCTTTTTGGTCATGCATGAATTTTTTTTAAACAAACCGCATCTCATAACAATTGTGATATCACATGCAACACTTAAGTAGGTCTACTTTAAAATAGAGATGTTTTCGATGTATATTTCACCCTTACAAGTCAATGACCCTTTCACTGAGGAGGTTAGTGGTCCAACTGTCAGTTTCAGTGGGCCCATGGTGGTTCCTACTTTACAAAACTTGGGAATGCAAGCACCAGAGCACTCAGTATTGATCTGTCACTCTCCTTCCTTCCACTCCATGGTGAGTCTGCACCTGATCATGTGGGATGAAAGAATTTATTTTTAATGAGAACGAAGCTAATAAACACAAGCCACTGTAATTTCTCCCTGGAGTGAGAATGAAATAAAATCCAATGTGTCCAACCCTGAACATAACTAATGAAGCTATCGTTGAAATGATAGACTGGAATAATCAAAAAGAACCACATATTAGTGATGTAGCTTTCTTTTCCTTTGATTTATATATGAAGACAGGCAACATGAAGAAACATTTTGAACGTGGAGTGATTTATGATGGATTAGGGGTACTGAGTCTTGTTGTGTTTCGTGTAATTTTTATTTCTCGGTACTTGTTATGCCGGTGGTAGTGAAACTTGATTTGCATGCCTGTCTTTATCTAGTGAAGAAAATATTTCTCACGTCAGTTTTGAATAAAACACACACCTTTTACAGCTGTCTCAAATAATAACACCACGGTGAAGTTGATTCCATGTTCTTCAAAATATTTATGGAAAAATATTTTTCCACTCTTTGCTGAATCTCTAGTTAGAATTTCAATAATAAATCTAATACTTATCAATTGGAAAGAATACATAGGTAGGTAAAAAGTATTTTCTGTTGGATTTGGAGTTTTTGTCCCTAAATATGGCAAAAAATGTTTAAAGAAGCTGCCATGGAGAACTTTTTTGAATATCAAAGAAAATAACTTAATTTGGATTTGGTGTATCTCTATAATTTTTGTTTGTGAGTATAGCAAAGTTGTAGGGATACTTAATATATTTCATATTCGGAAAAAAATTATTTTTCTCATTTTTATTTTTGCTCTACTTTGTTAATCTTTTTATATTTTTGTCTGGTGTTATATGAAGATTCTATGCCCATTTCTTAACTAACTAGCAGCATTTATAGCAATTATACTGTGGGAACAGGAAGGGGAAAGGAAGCTTTGACTCAGTAATAGGTGGGCTCTTTTGCAGTCTTGGTTTGCTATTTGAGTGTACTTCAGATCTCTTCCTTTTGGTGTGCTTGGGCTTTTTATCAAGAGGTAGTTGATATTTAATGGTCCACGTGCAGATCTTGTCCTGACATGGAGTATTCACTGCGATGTGGAAGCGAGGAAGTCTTCTTGGGTCTCACTGCATAACCACAGCAAGAGAAACAACAAGAACAGCTCGTGAAAGCTTCCCTTAGTGAGTTTTACCCAAAGCTGATGGAAAGTCTATGTAATTGAATACGTTATCTTGCTTTTGAAGTAGCAGTAGTACAATAATATTAGGGGAATGAGCATCACAGACATCACAGCAATCTACCCTGTGATTTTCAAAATAGGCTAGGGGCTGTCTGCTTTAGGGGAGACTTTCCTTTACTTTGACTTGACACCCTGGATTACTATGCTGTCAGAACACAGGAATGTAATCACATGAAAAAGGCTATTCTGGGTCAGACCAAATCTAACAGAGATATCTGACATTCTGCCTCTGACTACACCAAAGGCAGATGCCTGTGGTTGTGAAAGTATGATGTGAAAGACTGCAGTCTCAGATCATGATCTCTTTTCTTCTCTTGTTGGCTTCTCTTTCCTTATCTTTTGCCAGTCAAAAATGTCCAAGCAGAATGGTTTTCTTTTGGAAAATGTGATTTGACAGAATTGAGACACAGCATGGTGATGTGTTGATTTAGTAGAAGATCAGAGTAGAGAAGAAGCAGACAGGCTTGCAGGCTAAGCTGGAGCCCTGTGACTGCCCAGACTTAGAACCGAGATGCATGAAAGACAAGCTAACACTTTCTACATTAGCCTGAAGCAGAAGCTTTAGTCTTGCAAAAGAGACTGAAATCTTTGATCTTTTATTTTGAACTAGGCTATTTTAAAAGGGGTAGAAAATGGTTTTCTGGACAGTTTTGGTCTTTTGCCTCTGATATCTGAATGGATGATAAACATTGATCTGCTCTCTCCTCCCACCTTAGTTTGGCACTGATATGCTTCTTTCTCCAATAGTGCAGTCCCTAGAGCTTGTGTTCTGTGAAGCAACAGCAATCTTGTTTATATACATGCTTAGGAAGAATATTTAATTCCAAGATTAGTCTGCTGTCTTGCCATTATCTACTCATGCAAGTGGTAACACAGAAGATGCTGAAGACTGGTAGCTGACTAACTGGAGGAATCAGAGGTGAAAGCCCTGGTACTAGAGGTGAGATGCAATTTTCAAGAATGAAGTTTATGAGCTAATGTTCCTTTGGCACTCAAGTGGGCAAAGTCATGGCAGAAAGGAAAAGAACAGTGAAAAGGAATTAAAATAAGAGGTACTGTGGAAACTGGGACTTCTGTACACACTTGGAAAAAAATCCGAAACAACAAGGGAATTAAACCAGAATATGATTGTTTTCCTAGAAAAAGTTGAGAAATGACCTAGTAGTAGTAACTAAATCTGTGTGCAAAAATTCAAATGTTTCATGAGTCACCGGGAAACCCAAATTGAAGGATCCCAGTCTAAACTGTTAGGACAAAACAAAGGGAATCAGACTGCTTCCTACTAAGTAAATTACTTCCTTCAACTGGAGCTTCCTAACAGGGATAAGCTGCAACAGAAGCTTAAGGAACTGAGACCTCGTCTTGAGAAGGAATCAAATGTATAAAAAAGCTGGCTGGACAGCAAGATTTTAATATGTGACAATCCTTGAGGGTTTAGATTTTTTTTTTCTCCATGAGAATCCATTACTGAGTCAGTCAAGGTCAATTTATCATTCACTACAGAAGAAGAAATCACAAATGAAAAAAGATGTTTTAACTTACCCAATCTTCAAAACATTTCCACAATGAACATAAATGCTAGTACTTATAGTCCAAGAGAAGTGTTGATGTGGGAAGACAAGTCATGACTGTATGATGACTTAATATAGAAAAAAATTAGGTTAAAAAGCATTATACTATTGTGAAACCCATAAGAAACTCCTGGCAGTGACAAAATCTAGAATAATAGTAGCATTACAGAAAAGAAGATTTATAAAGGATCTTAAGAAATCACCTAGTCTGGCCCTTTCCTCCATAGCAATACCTACAGTACCTACAAAAATACATTCAGTAGATCATTTTCGCTACTGCTATGTGGCAGAAAATTCATGCTCAGGATAAGCCACATATCCCAGATAGTACCTTTTTAGATATGAGAATCCTGAAGGGTACTTTGTAAGCTGTCTGGGAAAACTGCAGCATTAAGAGGTGAAATATACACAGAAGTTTGGTAACCTGTCATAACTACAAGAATAGCAAAATGATTGCTTACTGCAGTTGAAACATAGCCATTGAAGCTCAGACTGGAAAAATAGTGACAAGTTTTCCAGGTTTCTCAGCACCAAAAGACATTTTCTGTTGCTCAATTAAAAGTAGTTTAAGACAAAATCTGTTACAGAAGAAGAGAACATCACTATGGAGATAAGTAAGGGGCTAAGAACAGTCTAGGCCATAGATGTGAAAATGTCCTGATAATAAAGCACAAGTGAAGAGTTAAGGTTATATAACTTGCAGTTTGAAAATTCTTTCTTTTTTTCCGTTGATCATGCATTGTGTAAGGTGCCACTTGTTAGATGATGATTAGAGCTGAGAAAGGTGTGTTATGATATGCATTAGGAGAAATTTATGAAAGCTGTTTGGCTTAGCATCTTCCCTTAGAATAAATGTAACAAGGGCGGTAAGATTTTTTACAGAATAAAGCAGGTGAAGCAGTAGGAGCTGTATCTGCTGACAAAGAAAAATGTAGCTAAGTGATCAAAGAGCTTTCAAGAGCAGCTGAATAGTAAGTATCTCATAGAGCTGTGGATCTGAAAGAGAAGCAGCAGCTGAAATATTCAGTATTCAGAAAATATGCAGAGGTAACATTAGAAACAATCAGAAATTGGAAGCCATAGAGCAAAGCAGGGAAGCAATGGGGATGTGGAAGACAGCTGGGAGGGAGATGACTGGAGCTAGGTGGAAGTTGAGAACATTGAGGGTATTTTGGGAGCAGTGGGTGGCTAAAATCATGAAGAACATGCTAAGTTATTGGGTGGTAGGAACAACTATAGGGGTCTTATGACAAAACTTTATGCTTTCTCAGTAGGATTACTCATTTAACAACTTTTTATGTTTTTATACTTGCAGGATAGAACAAGCTTTGGAAGAACCAGATCAGCATTTGAAGACAATAGAATCACAGGTCTCAAAATGCAGAGATAATATGTTTGGACAGATGTGACTGTAATACTGTCAGCTGCTGCTATTCCATATCAAGGCCTCCAGTATTTGCTCTTTATTCTTCAAGCCAAAGCCCTTGGAGACAAGTGATTAGAGGCAAATATTAGCTTTCATTATTTTTAAGGGAGATTCTGAGAAAGTCTTGAAATAATGACCCGAATGTACACTAACAGTTAAAAATACACACAGCAAATAAATGTAGCCTGCAACTGTTTATTTTAAATCTCAGATTTTTCATGATCAATTCTTTTGAGACGAGAGCCATGATTTGCTAACATATGACAATTAAATGCTGTAACTGAGGGCAGAAATTGGTCAATGGAGTCTTTTGCAAGTTATGACTGTGAGAGGAAGGAATGAAATAGCTTGATATTCAGATTGTATTTCCAAAGACCCATTTTATCGGTTCCTTTAAAAGGCTGGGGGTTTTTCCCCAACAGATATTCCCCCATAAAGATATTTTGTAATTTGGAAGAAAAAAAAAAAGGCCAGAAGTCATTGTGATACAAAAACTACAAAAGCCCTGGGTTACCTGAGTGACTTTTTTCAGAGTGTAACAATTTTTGGTATGGGAACTGTAAGGAGAGTCATAGATTGAGCTATATGGCAAGATTTGCAAAACTGTGCACATCCAACGATGGGTGAAAATTTTTCAGTTTTATGTAAATCAGAGTCTCTTGCTAGTCCAGTTTCTGCTTCTGATATTTTAAAATCTCTTGCCTTTGCTCTCATGCCTTTGCTGGAAGGTTTTTCTGTTGCAGAAGCAGAACTACATATGCTTTATCAGGTCCAGTTGACTAGTAATTGTTGCAGTCTTTGTCCTGGCTAAACTGACCAATACTTACTGACATTTACTTACTGGGAAACAGCATTTTGTTGTTCTTTGCTGGTTATTACATCCTACATCAGGCAAGACTGTTTCTACCCACAATGTGATAATAAAAGGAAGAAAGCAGATTTCCTGTGAAAGTTTTATTTTCTGGTGTTAGGGAGTAGTTCCCTTATTCTCATTTAATCAAAAAAGAAAGAGGGAAAATAGTGATTTATTTTTTTCCTACAGAAAAGTGCAAAGCTTCAAGTGGTGATGACACAAACTTTTGAATTCTGGTCTGCTATTTTAGTCTATCACAACCAAAGGAAAGATAATCGTACTTTGCATGTCAATCACCACTATTTCTTTTGAATGTCAGCCTCTGCAACTAGTTTTAATGACTGCAGTTTCTATATTGTAGCTACAGGATAAACACTAATTAGCTGTTGGGCACAAAAGTCTTAGTGGGCTGAAAAGAATTGTCTGGGTATCCCACTAAGCCAGCAAATAGAGGAATATATACCAGACTGCATGTGAGGACAAGAGTTTTAACTGGATACCTTGGGGAAAAAAGAGAGCGGGTCAAGACGTTTACCAAGTGAGCTAGTTCATTGTAGGGTTCAGTGCTGCCAAACACATAAAAACTCTTGTCAGCCCAAGTTGTTTTCTTGTCTTCTGCAGACCATTTCAAAAGTTCTGGTGGTGTTTTGAGTCTACAGTGAAGTATGGTTTTCCTTTATTGCATTATTTTGAAGTTAAATTACCCTTTTCTGTGTAGCACTGCTTTTAGTTCTGATTATCCTGAGGTCATATTGGCAAGTTTTCTTTTTCACAGATTTGAAACCTGCAGTCTTAATGGAAGCTGAGATCTCCCGTCACAGAAGCTAAAGATTTTAGAATAACCAGTATTAAAAGTCATGGTGAAATCAGGACAGGTGGCAAAACTTGGAGTTTCAAGTAACTCAGAACAAAATGTAGCCTACAAAATTAGTTGTTGAAGAAGACATACGAACTGGAAAAAACACAGGCCCGACTTTCAGATGCTATTATAAGCCTACACTCCTGACAGTTAAACCCATTTCTTTTTAATTGCATAAGGAGAAAATACAAAGAGGGCAAAAGAATGAAAATGGGCAATAAAACAGCCCTCATGTGTTGAGGTATTGGCAACATATCAAACAATGAAATAGATTCTGAAATTATGCTATGGTAAGTCACAATACTTATTGTTCCCATTCTTGTCCACAGTGTGTCCCCCTTGTTTATACTGTTTCTGCAATGAGGCAGTACTTAGCAAGAAGCGTCCCTGATTTGTGGAAGTATCTGGCTGGCTGGTTTAGGCCACAGAGAATGGGAATGCTGGCAAGCCAAACTATTCACCTCTAACTCACCAAGCCAAACCATTTATTATTCAGCTGCTGATTGATTAAACATTCAGTTTGGGACATACACTTGTTCTTTTTGGATTTTTTGATGGAGAAAGTTCCTTAGTGGAAAAAAAAAACTAATTTCTTTGCAGAAATTAAGATTTCATTGAAAACTTGGTATTCAGTTTTAAAATGACTTTGCTAGGATGTTTTGACCACCTCTAAAACTGTCTGTAGAGGTGAACTATGCAACACTGTGGTTTACCTGGTCATGAATTATTCCGCTGCTAGAGCATGATTAAACAGATGTTCAAGATCCTGCTCCTCAAAGGAAAGGTTTGCTTAAGGCAGGAAAACTGAAGTGGTTCTCAAGTAGAATCATAGAATCATAGAATTGCCTAGGTTGGAAGGGACCTTTCAGATCATCTACTCCAACCACCAACCTAACTCTGACAAAAACCGTCACTAAACCATATCGCTAAGCACTATGTCTACCTGTCTTTTAAATACCTCCAGGGATGGTGCCTAAACCCCTTACCTGGGCAGCCTGTTCCAATGCTTCTCAACCCTTTCAGTGCAAAAATTTTTCCTTATATCCAGTCTAAACCTCCCCTGGTGCAACTTGAGGCCATTTCCTCTTGTCCTATCGCCCGTTACTTGGGAGAAGAGACCGACCCCGACCTCTCTGCAGCCTCCTTTCAGGTAGTTGATAGAAGCATAGAATTGCCTAGGTGGGAAGGAAGTAAGTTTGGAATTCATGTGTTCAATGCAATTTATTTATTTTATATATACGAGCTAAAATTACTTTAGTGGAAAGCTACGACCTTTTTGTCTTTGTTCAGTTTTCTGACACTAGTTTATACGTGAGCCTATTTCTAAGCAATGATCGAGAAAAACAAACACATTAATGGAAAATGAATGGGGTATATATAGAATCGGCCGCAGGTTATTCAAGGACAGCTCTGGTAGCTATAACTAACGAAACACACATCTAGCTATACCTGTGTTTGGCGAGTGCTTTTTATTCGGCGAGAGCGTCACCTGAACCATACAGTACCCAACCGCCCAGGTAGCCAACCCCCCCCACCCCCCCCCCAGCAAAGAACTTGACCTCCCCCCCCCCCCCNNNGTCCCTCTCCCAACGGACGGAAGAGAAGCGGAGGCCCGAGCTCTGCTCGCTGCCTGAGGGAAAGCCCGGCCCAGCCCCGCTTCAGAGGCAGGCCGGCACCGCGCTGCCTGCCAAGGGGTGCACCTGGGCAACGGGGGGCTCGGAGAAGAGGAGGAGGGCGCGGCTTACCGTCACCCCCCGGCCGTCGGTTAACGGCCGCCGGCTAACGGCCGCCGCCGCTACCGGTGCCCCGCGCCCCCCGCCTCGCTCCGCCCCTCCGCTCCGGGCGGGGGCGGGCCGGCCGCGCCGCTTATTTGACCCGGCGCCGTGGTCGCCGCGGTCTCTTTCGTGTCTCCCCCCCGCCATTGCCGCCCTGCTCTTGGTCCCGCCATGCCGAACATCGTGCTCTTCAGTGGCAGCTCCC